>JAIUZE010046424.1:0-112009 GCA_022085475.1 Heliosperma pusillum
TGAGAAAGACGGATAATTTAAAAAGCGAGAAAGACGGTAATTTTATTACCAATACGGATAGAGGAAGGTAAGAGGGGAAGAATGAGACGAACTTACGTGAATTCCGATAAGAAACGAAGGAGATACGGTGAATCTAATCTTGGAAAGATTATGGAAGAAAGGTTTTGGGTTTCTTATTGATGAAGTAAGATGAATTGTGTTTGTGTAAGAACTAGGTTAAGGGAGGTAGTATGAGATATATATAAGGAAAAAGTCAACAAAAGTCAAAGATGACTCAAAAGCCAAGAAAAGTCAAAGACGACTCAAAAGTCAAGAAAAGTCAAAGACGACTCAAAAGTCAAGAAAAGTCAAAGACGACTCAAAAGTCAAGAAAAGTCAAAGACGCCTTAAGACGGGATTCTCATGGAATCTCGCGGAAATTCCAAATACGAACTCGGAAATTCTAAATTCGACTCGGAAAATAAAATTTTATATTAAAACTTAAATTTGCTGAAAAGTATCCGTAAAATATTTCTACTAGAAAAATAGGGTACATTTCCGGGTGTTATACCTGTTGCAAAGTCTCCTTCCTGAAAAGGATTTGTCCTCAAATCCTCACTGTTCTCATCCTCAGACTCTCCATAGTATGTGTTGGAGTAGGTGTCGTCCACAAATAGTGCGCCACATAATAAATCTTATTAAGGAATATAATTGGGATATTTATTGACTATATATATATGATTAGTCAGTTGATTAACGTAAATCAATAACGGTTGGCTGACTAGAGTTTGACGTTATTGTCGTATGACGGCGGTGATCAACTGATCCCTTTCGGTCACACCTAAATGATGAAATCCAAATAGTAACTAATTATTTGTATACGATACAGTTAATTAGTACATTACATATATTCGATATGTACGAGAGTTAATTATTAGAAAATGAGTTAAGAACTCAAATTCGATTAAGCTTATTTTTCAATTATGCGATAATTGCCTAATAAATTTATATCTTATTTTAATACGATTAAATAAGATTTAACTTAGTAATTAATCGTTAAATTACTAAATTAGTTGAGGTTTTGAGATAGAGGTAATTAGTTAATTATATTTACAAAGAGTTATAAAATAAATTAACTAAGCATTGTGGGACCCATTATATATTGATATAATGGTAAAATATTACTTAAAATGTTAAGTACATATTATTCATTTATTTGTATCATATAATTGTTATATGATCAAATTAACACTTAATTATACAAGATAATTAAGCATCTGTGATGCAGGAGCAAAGGGTATGATTCCTAGGCCGAGTAGTATACACGGTTTCCTAGGAAGGGTAGAAGATACGGTGTCCAAATCCTACAGAATGATGCAGGAGCAAAGGGTATGATTCCTAGGCCGAGTAGTATACACGGTTTCCTAGGAAGGGTAGAAGATACGGTGTCCAAAACCGTGTAGGATTAGTTAATTAGTTTATTTATTTCGAATAAGATTAGGAAATCTTGTTAGTTTCCTAATACTAGTTAAAGTTGTTATTTTATTATTATATTATTATAAGGAAAGATTACTACCTTGCTCTTCAAGCATGGTTAGGATTAGCTAGTTCTTATAAATAAGGATCAATTGTGACCATATTTTTCAGATTATTCACATAAGAATTAAGCAATAAAATTGTTTTGGTTTGCGAACCGTGTTTTAATTAGGCTTGCGAGTTTAATTAAGTTGATCAACCTTGCGAGGCTGATTTCAAGTGTCTCGAGTTCAAATCCTTGCGAGGCTAAGAGCGAGATTCACATTACTATCCTTGTTTCCTTCCAAATTCACGAGTTTTAGATATTATACAAGTCAATTCCGCTGCCAAATTCAACAGTACAGCACACTGTTGCATCCAGATTTCGAGTGCTTTACCCTCACAAAACAACAGTTCTTCGTACTGTTGCATCTAACCCAGTTATTTTACATCAAATTGGTATCAGAGCTTCGGCTCTTGATTTATTTCTTAATAAATCTGTCTTGGGAAAATATGTGACATGGGTTTGAAGAAAATCAATCGAGCATTAAAAGAATTAGAGGAGTATCAACTTTCTCTATTAATCAAGGAGTTAGAAAGAGGTTTGGATTGTATGTTACGTATTTGTGAAAAGTATGAACATGTACCTAACCCATCGTATGAAATAAAGAACCAAGAGGTAGAGATTGAGTCGTTTAAAGTTCTTCCTCAAGAAGAGTTGGTGGTTTACAATTTAAATCTTCAAGCTGATCCAATTACAAAGGAAAAGGTTGAATCTTTTAATGTTATTCCTGAAGAACTGGAAAATGCTGAATCTTATAATCTTATTCATGAAGAAGAGGAGAAGGTGGGAGACGAGGTTGAAGAGGGCGTGGTTGGTGGTCTGCTGAATCATCATAATGAGAAACTTATAAATCTGTCTAAAGGTGAATCCAACGATCCTAATCTGATCTTGGTTAAGGTGTTGTAGAGAATCAGTGTTGTTTGTTTTTGAATTCGGTCTTTGTGGATGTGGATGCTCATGGTGGACTTACTGGCTCAAGCAAGTACTGTTTTGATTTCTCTACACTTGTGCAAGGAGGGAGGTGGGGTGGAAGGCACAAGCACGGGTTGTTCGATGCTCATAAACACCACAAGAGCGTTGTTACTACGGAGGAAGTTGGAGGAATGTTATCAGGGGTCGTCATTGTCATCATAATTAAACTGGTATGCCTTGTTTTTGACCCGGGGTGGCGGCATTTTTTGTCAAAATTTGAGGTCAAATTCTCAAAAAAAAAGAAGGAGAGAATGATGCAGGAGCAAAGGGTATGATTCCTAGGCCGAGTAGTATACACGGTTTCCTAGGAAGGGTAGAAGATACGGTGTCCAAAACCGTGTAGGATTAGTTAATTAGTTTATTTATTTCGAATAAGATTAGGAAATCTTGTTAGTTTCCTAATACTAGTTAAAGTTGTTATTTTATTATTATATTATTATTAGGAAAGATTACTACCTTGCTCTTCAAGCATGGTTAGGATTAGCTAGTTCTTATAAATAAGGATCAATTGTGACCATATTTTTCAGATTATTCACATAAGAATTAAGCAATAAAATTGTTTTGGTTTGCGAACCGTGTTTTAATTAGGCTTGCGAGTTTAATTAAGTTGATCAACCTTGCGAGGCTGATTTCAAGTGTCTCGAGTTCAAATCCTTGCGAGGCTAAGAGCGAGATTCACATTACTATCCTTGTTACCTTCCAAATTCACGAGTTTTAGATATTATACAAGTCAATTCCGCTGCCAAATTCAACAGTACAGCACACTGTTGCATCCAGATTTCGAGTGCTTTACCCTCACAAAACAACAGTTCTTCGTACTGTTGCATCTAACCCAGTTATTTTACATCAATATGATTAATAAGTATTTGTGGGACAAATATCAAAAATCAAAATGGATCAAATTAGGCCTCACATGGCCGGTTGGTATAGAGTTGGTAAGGTGATGATGGTTGCTTTTGTTCATGCTCATAAGTCCCTTATGATTATGACATGAATAGTAACCTAAAATCATTTCATTCAACACTACACTCTACCACTTTGCATGTGATTAAAATAAGCAAAATAAGAGCCGTTTTTGGCTCACCATGACCGGCCATATTGCCTATAAAAGGGCAATATGGTTGATCAATTTATTTGTTCAATTCTTGCTTGTTTTTCCTGCTTCTCTCAAAAACTCTTCTTCTCTCTAAAAAACTCTCAAATACTAATATTTACTAAGTATTACTAGTGTAGTAATATATTCTAATATTAGTAGTATAACATCTATCTTATTATCTAGTTAATAATAAGGGTAGATTATTTGGTGTCATCTTGGTGCATCTTAAAGGAGGTCTTCTAGTTTGGAGATTATTATTATTCATCCATATTTATAGCTCAAGAACAACAAGAAGGAGTTCTTGTTGTGCCCATTTTATTTCCATAATCAATGTGAGGAAATTTCTTCTTTTATATAAATGTCTTTATATTTGCATGCATGTTACATAGATCATTAAATACTAAATTAACAAGTAATTTAGAAACAAACTAGAGGAGTCTAATTAAGGTCTATGGACTTTCATGTGGTATCAGAGCTAGCTTGTAGCATGCATGTTCATTTTGGACATTTTTAATTAAAGTTATAAGATAACTAATAAATAATAAATTTTAGTTAAAATGCGATTCTGATGAATATTTTTGGTGCATGTATACCTACTGACCTCAAAGTATTTGTGGTCAAATTTCGTGATTATAGGGATTGATTTGCTATTTATGTTTATTTTTGGCTTTTAAACCGAGTTAACATGCATTTTATGAGTTAAAAGTTAACTAAAAATAGTTGCATGTTGATTCTGGCCATGAAATTTTAATATGATCTCAAATGCATGTCTTACATATTGTATGTAAAATTTCGTGACTTTTACTTACGTATTGCATATTCATTGATTTTTATACGATAAAAGTCGATAATATGAGATTATAATGTTCATAAATTCGAAACGTCCATTTCTGGTCTTGAAACTTTTTGGTATATATTAAATTCTGATGTTGATACTCTTGGTGAAATTTTATAATTTGTTTCACTGTTTTACTATATTTAATGATTTGTATTTGATAAAACCATTAAATATTAAGTTATTTGTTCATAAAATTAATTTATATTTTTTGAGCAAATGTTTTTATTTTTTTAGAGTTCCTGGACATGTTCCAGAATGTACAAAATTTTTGGTTTCAAATTTTATGATGTTTATATTTTATTTTGGTTTTATTTCATAATTGTTATGATTAAACCGTAATATTTAGCAAATGAAATCAAATGACCAACAAAATTAGTAGTGACTAATTTTGAGTTCTAAAACAGTTTAGTTAATTATTTTGAATTTAAATGAGATTTAAATATTGATATTGATTTTTAATGGTTAAAAATCAATAAATCCCGAAAAATCGAGCTACAATGAGCATGAATGTGTTTAGGGCGATTTTGGCATGAATTTTGCAGCAATTTATTTTATTTATGGTTGAATGAATGAATGTCATTTATTTAATAATTTATGCAAATTTTGTACCTAGTATGACCTAGTTATTTTTAATCGTTATTACCCGTAATGTAAGGGAATAACGGTTTGGTTTTAATTTTATTGCGATCTCGTATCGCCGGTTTGTATAATTTAATAATTTTATTTCATAGAATAAATGTATAATAGGAATTTGTATATTTGTATATTTGTAATTATTTTTATGAAGACCGGTGACTCCCTCAAGACGGTGCCATTTTGGAAGGTGTTCCAAGTGAAGAGGCAAGGGACCAAGGAGTTTATTGTTGCTTGGTTGCTTGCTTTATTTCCGCTCATGCCAAAATCGTGACACATGCATTTTATTTTCCGTTATTGTCAATTCAACGTTATTCACAATTCACCGACTTAGTTCACTTATAGGGAATTAATAACTAAATTTACAAGATCTCTCACATATCTAAAAATTGAGATTAGACTTACCAATTAGTAACACCTATGAATCCCGTGTTCATTAGGGTGATACGATCACAAGCTAAAATTGGATTGGACTCAACGAGATAAGCGTTATCTTGGGACTAGGAGATGGATTTAGTTGAAATCCGTCAACCAAGAGTTCTAATGGTAGAATTAGTCAAGTAATGATTTACCATTTCTAGATAAAGGTAGCATGCAATGACTATTTTTATTTAAAGATGGGTCTTGGAATCATTTATATAATTTAGTGAGAGGTCATTATATGAATGCTAAACTTGTTAAAATGTTTTTCAAGTAAATTAACAATGAATGTTTATATATTTCCTTTTGTTGTAGTTACCATATTCGCATAATGTCGACATCATCAAACGTTGCAACCTTGGGTAAGGACTCATGGTTGAGGTCCGTCATGGACAAGTGTGTCCTTAAGGATGACGGAAGTAACTTCGTTGAATGGGAATCAACGATCAAGAGCGCCGCGTTATCCGATAACGTGCTTCGCTACTTTGTCGAAGAGCCCCCCACCGAACCCGCGCCTAGATCGTCCGCGGTGGTTCGGGCCGAATATGACCTTTATTTAAAGGTTGCTAATGACGTCAAGAATGTCTTGATTTGGTCAATCTCACCCAAACTCAAACTCCAATTGATCTCTCTCAATGCATATGCGATATTCACGAGGATCACTTCGATGTTTTCGCAAGCCCCTCACATTCTCCAATATGAGGCGATTACGAAATTCTTTGACACTAAGCTTCAAAGGGGCCAAAAAGTTGGCCCACACGTGCTCAAAATGGTTGAGCACGCGGACACCTTAGAGCGTCTAGGGTGCAAAATTCCGAAGCAATTGGTGGTGGGTAAGATCCTTCATTCACTAACACCCAAGTTCACCCAATTTAGGGTGAACTATAACATGAATGACATGGACAAGAGTTTCCATGAACTCCATGCACTCCTCACCCAAGCGGAGAGGGACATGGAGGCTAGTGTGAGTGAACCCAAGGATGTTCTTTCCAAGAAAATGAAGAACATGAACCTTGGGGTGAGGAAGGACAAGGGAAAGAGTAAGACTCTTTTCAAGAAAGTCGGCAAGGGAAAGGGCAAGGTCTTTTATAAGCCCAAGCCCAAAGTCAACAAACACGCGAAGGCGGATTGCTATTATTGTAATGGCAAAGGGCATTGGAAACGCAATTGCCCCAAATACTTGAAAGACAAGAAGGACGGTTGTGTGACAACGGCAGGTAAAATTCTTTCATCACTCTATATGATAGATATTAACTTTGCTAGTACATCTTCTTGGGTATTTGATACCGGTTGTGGTTCTCACCTTTGTAATCATGTACAGGGGCTAAGGGACGCGCAAGCACTAGCCAAGGGTGACGTGTACCTGCGCATGGGAAATGGGCTAAGGTAGCACGCAGTTCCTTCCCCGTGGCAAAACCCTACGTTCTTCTTTTGCCTAACGGTTTAGAGTGTATTTTAAATAATTGTCTAATATGGACCAACTCTTATATTACCAGGAACATTATCGTCCTTTCCGTGTTAGACATGGAAGTATTTTTTCATTTTGCATTAAGAACAACTGTTGTACTTTTTCATTTAATGAAATGGTTTATGGCGAGGCCATTTCTATTGGAGGTATTTATGTTCTAGATATTGCAAAAAAGAGGTCTATCATATAGAAAACAAGAAGCTCAAAACAGGTGAACCTAATCAATCATACCTTTGGCATTGTCGTTTAGGGCACATAAACGAACGACGCATAAAGAGACTTGTTTCATCTAAAGTACTCAAACCATTCGATTACGAATCTGATGGCGTATGCGAATCTTGTCTTCTAGGCAAGATGACTCGTGCTCCTTTTACGGGAAAAGGGACACGAGCAAGTGAAGTATTAGGACTTATACATACGGATGTATGCGGTCCAATGACTATCCAAGCTAGAGGTGGTTGTCACTTACTTCATTACTTTTATTAACGGACGACTGAGTAGATATGGATCTGTCTACTTGATGAGGCATAAAAAGTGATGCTTTTGAAAAATTCAAGGAATTTCAAAATGAAGTAGAAAACCAATTGAATAAAAAGATTAAAACCCTACGATCCGATCGTGGTGGTGAATACTTGAACAATGAATTTGATTCACACCTAAAAGATTGTGGTATAGTATCACAATGGACTCCTCCTGGAACACCTCAGTTAAATGGTGTGTCCGAAAGGAGAAATAGAACTTTATTAGATATGGTTCGATCTATGATGATTCTGACAGAGCTTCCTGATATTTTTTGGGGTTTTGCTATCTTATCTGCAATATTTTCACTAAATCGAAGCCCGACTAAAGCGGAAAACAAGACTCCATATGAGATATGGATAGGGAAAGTCCCTTATTTGTCGTTTATGAGAATTTGGGGATGCGAGGCTTTTGTTAAGAATAAGTCTGACGATAAACTCGCAACCAAATCTGACAAATGTCTGTTTGTAGGATATCCAAAGGAATCACGTGCTTATTACTTCTACAATAAACACGAGGACAAAGTGTTTGTGTCTCGTGATGCAGTCTTTTTAGAAAATGATTTTATTTCTAAAAGACAGAGTGGGAGAAAATTTGAACTTGATGAAGTCCAAGAGCCACAAACCGAAAAGGACGACGAGGAAAACGTTCCTCTTCGTCTGGTACGGTCATTATTCCTTCGGAACCTAGGAGGTCAAGCAGAATTAGTCATCCACCTGATAGATACCTTGGTATTATAGAGGAAGGTGATGACTATAATTTGCTAACTTTGGTGAAAGTAAACGAACCTACTACTACAACGCACCATTTGTAGTCCCGACTCAAGCTATGGCTAGGAGCCCTGCAATCCGAAATGGATTCTATGGTACGACAATCAAGTTATGGGACTTGTTGATTTACCTAAGGAGGTAAGACCTCTTCATGTAAGTGGATCTATAAGATCAAAAGTGGCCTAGATAAACATAATGATGTTTCAAAGCTAGATTGGTGGCAAAAGGTTTCACCCAAGTTCATGGTCTTCACTAGGACGAAACCTTCGCCCCAGGCGCCATGCTTCGATCCATAAGGATTATCTTAGCGGTTGCCGCATTTCATAATTATGAGATTTGGCAAATGGATGTCAAAACCGCCTTCTTGAATGGGATTCTAGAAGAGGAAGTGTACATGACACAACCTGAAGGTTTTGTTGATCCATCAAACCCTAAGAAGGTATACAAACTTAAGAGATCCATCTATGGTCTTAAACAAGCATCCAGGAGTTGGAATCATCGTTTCGATCATGTAATTAAACAAAATGGTTTCACTCGAAGCGTCGAGGAACCGTGTGTATACATGAAGTTTAGTGGGAGTAAAGTAACTTTTCTAGTCTTGTATGTAGATGACATACTACTCATTGGGAATGATATTCCAATGCTCACTTCTGTAAAGGAGTGGCTAGGAATACATTTCCAAATGAAAGACTTAGGAGAGGCCCAGCGCATCTTAGGTATCCGGCTCTATAGGGATAGATCTAAAAGGATACTAGCATTAGTCAAGAAAACTGATTGATAACGATTCTGGATCGTTCAACCATGAAAGACTCTAGAGTAGCTTTATTCCTATGGGACAGTGGGACCTGGTAAGGGTCAGAGTGCCACTAACGAACCCGAGGAGATTGAACGCATGAAATTCATCCCTTATACGCAATCTGGCTGTTTTGGATCAATCATGTATGCTATGTGCACTCGTCCCGACGTTGCATATGCTTTGAGCATGACAAGTCGTTACCAAGCAAATCCAGGTGAGAGTCACTGGATAGCCGTAAAGAACATCCTTACGTACTTAAGAAGGACCAAGGATTCGTTCTTAGTGTTTGGAGGCGAGACTGAGTTACGTGTAAAGGGTTACACAGATGCCAGTTTCCAAACAGATAGGGATGATATGAAATCCCAATCCGGCTACGTTTATATGATGAATGGAGGAGCTGTTTGCTGGAAGAGTTTCAAGCAAAGTGTTACAACGGATTCTACAACAGAAGCAGAGTACCTTGCAGCGTCTGAAGCTGCAAAGGAAGCTGTGTGGATTCGGCAATTTTTGGAAGGACTAACAGTAGTCCCTACTGCCAAAGATCCTATCACAATTTATTGTGATAACAGTGGGGCTATTTTTCAGGCAAAAGAGCCCAAGTCTAGTAACTAGTCTAGACATGTACTTAGGAAATATCATGTAATTAGAGATTACGTGGACAGAAAGGAAATTGACATTTGTAAGGTTGGGACAGATGACAACATTGCTGATCCTTTAACCAAGCATTTATCAAAGGCTAAGCATGATGGTCATGTCGTCACAATGGGATTGAGACGTGTACCAGAATTCCTTTAGATTATGTAATATGTAATAATTGAATGTTGTATTAATTATTTCATATATGATAATTGCATTCATTGTTCGAGTTTCATTTAAACTCTTTTATTTAGTTTGACTAAATTTAATACTTTGTTTATTCGAATAGATTGTTGGACACTATTCAAGTGAATAGCACGAACTTAGTATTTTGTCCCTAGTCATTCAATGAGGTGACGTCTCGAAATGACTAGATTGTAAGTCGATCGATGGTTGGTTCAGCACCATGGGGTCATGGAGATGACTGGTCGTTTACATAGACAGACTGTATGACACTCTGTCGGACAGTGACATTGTAGAGACCTTTAAATCAATTATTTGATGCCTGGTCGTGGCAGGGTCTTCTATCTTATTCCTATGAGTCGATTCTTTTGACTGGCGACCGTCTATCTGAGTCGGTGCAGTTTCCGATTGGTTTTGGTTGATGTTCAAGGTCGTGCCGTAAAAGGAGACCGATTGACATCTTCTGGATCATGGTGATCTGCATCATACAGAGTAGATGAATCAACAGGAATTGTCCACCCACGTTGGGTACAAACATCTTTAGGCCACTCGAGGAGAAGTTACTGTAAATGCGTGGCCACGCTCGGAAAGATATCTATGGTAGATTTTCCGGTCAGACAGTTACTCTCCCTATCGAGAAAACCACTCTAGATATAATCAATCGCAAGTGCGACCTGAAAGACACCTTGCGTTGAGTGGGAGATGTGATAAAGAGACAAGAGAATTGGTGACGCACACTTGTGTCAGACAAGTGGGAGATTGTTGGAGTAGGTGTCCTCCACAAATAGTGCGCCACATAATAAATCTTATTAAGGAATATAATTGGGATATTTATTGACTATATATATGATTAGTTAGTTATTAACGTAAATCAATAACGGTTGGCTGACTAGAGTTTGACGTTATTGTCGTATGACGGCGGTGATCAACTGATCCCTTTCGGTCACACCTAAAGGATGAAATCCAAATAGTAACTAATTATTTGTATATGATACAGTTAATTAGTACATTACATATATTCGATATGTACGAGAGTTAATTGTTAGAAATAGAGTTAAGAACTCAAATTCGATTAAGTTTATTTTTCAATTATGCGATAATTGGCTAATAAATTTGTATCTTATTTTAATACGATTAAATAAGATTTAACTTAGTAATTAATCGTTAAATTACTAAATTAGTTGAGGTTTTGAGATAGAGGTAATTAGTTAATTATATTTACAAACAGTTGTAAAATAAATTAACTAAGCATTGTGGGACCCATTATATATTGATATAATGGTAAAATATTACTTAAAATGTTAAGTACATATTATTCATTTATTTGTATCATATAATTGTTATATGATCAAATTAACACTAAATTATAAAAGATAATTAAGCATATTTAATAAGTATTTGTGGGACAAATATCAAAAATCAAAATGGATCAAATTAGGCCTCACATGGCCGGTTGGTATAGAGTTGGTAAGGTGATGATGGTTGCTTTTGTTCATGCTCACAAGTCACTTATGATTATGACATGAATAGTAACCTAAAATCATTTCATTCAACACTACACTCTACCACTTTGCATGTGATTAAAATAAGCAAAATAAGAGCCATTTTTGGCTCACCATGACCGGCCATATTGCCTATAAAAGGGCAATATGGTAGATCATTTTATTTGTTCAATTCTTGCTTGTTTTTCCTACTTCTCTCAAAAACTCATCTTCTCTCTAAAAAACTCTCAAATATTAATA
Source organism: Heliosperma pusillum (assembly GCA_022085475.1). Taxonomy (NCBI): domain Eukaryota; kingdom Viridiplantae; phylum Streptophyta; class Magnoliopsida; order Caryophyllales; family Caryophyllaceae; genus Heliosperma; species Heliosperma pusillum. The sequence continues at coordinate 11,632 of JAIUZE010046424.1, forward strand.
TTTACTAAGTATTGCTAGTGTAGTAATATATTCTAATATTAGTAGTATAACATCTATCTTATTATCTAGTTAATAATAAGGGTAGATTATTTGGTGTCATCTTGGTGCATCTTAAAGGAGGTCTTCTTGTAACACCCGGAAATGTACCCTATTTTTCTAGTGAAGATATTTTACGGATACTTTTCAGCAAATTTAAGTTTTAATATACAATTTTAAGTTCCGAGTCGAATTTAGAATTTCCGAGTTCGTATTCGGAATTTCTGCGAGATTCCATGAAAATCCCGTCTTAAGGCGAGTTTGACTTTTCTTGACTTTTGAGTCGAGTTTGACTTTTCTTGACTTTTGAGTCGAGTTTGACTTTTCTTGACTTTTGAGTCGAGTATGACTTTTCTTGACTTTTGAGTCGTGTTTGAATTTTCTTGACTTTTAAGTCGTCTTTGACTTTTCTTGACTTTCGAGCCCTCTTTGACTTTCGTTGACTTTCTCCTATATATACTCCCTCATACTCACCTTAACCTAATTTACTCCCTCACAACTCAATCTTCTTCTTCCTCACCATAAACACCCAAAACCTAGCTTCCATTTCTTCCAAGCTTAGATTCGTCATAGTTCGTTCATTTCTCGCTCAAATTCTCGTAAGTTCGTCTTATTCTTCCCCTCTTAGCTTCCTCTATCCGTATTGGTAATAAAATTACCGTCTTTTTCGCTTTTTAAATTATCCGTCTTTCTCTAGGTGAATTATATTCATCTTTTATTATCTAATTGTATGTAGTGGAGACTAGGAAGGTTTAGAAACCGTTTAAAGACGCGAAAAGGTAACGGTGAAGGGTTACTCGATATCATTTACGTGTTTTAATGTGTTTTACATGTTAGAAATCGTATTTAGAATATGATTAGTAATTTTAGGAATTGTGTTGTTGATGATGGTTGTTGTTAGTTGATAATTGATATGAGAATTGATGAATTGTGATGATAGATGATACTTGTATTATGCCTTAGTGAAATTGTGGTGACTTGTGTGACTCTTAGCTGTCCGAATAGGACGCAGGCTGCGTCGTAGGACACAGGCCGCGTCACCCGCTGCCAACAGAACTTTTCCTGCACTGACCCCTTTTCGTAAAATGATCATATCTCCTTTGTTACTTGCTTGTTTTGGGCGTGTGACATCTCGTTGGAACCGTAAGAGGATAAGCTATCACCTCCACTGTGAATTTCTGCATTCCCATATCTATAACTCTAGTTATGACTGTTTGAAGTGGACCCTTGTTTTCGTTGGTTTCCAAACAACGTTGTTTTGGAGAGGTGATCTATGTTTTTATTCATTATGCTTCATAAACTTTTTCTAATGCTTATGTATCATGTATTAACTCATGTTTATCATATTTAAACTTATATGATTCCCTATTCTCATGTTTTGTGACGGTTTTTGGTATGTTCCCACTTTGAGTCGGTTTTTACACATGTATGATTTGAGCACTAATGATTTGTGCTATGAACTCTCATTTCCCGGCTACACCCTTATACTCGTTAGACTGGAATGTCGGAGCGATGGGGTGTAGCCTTGATGCTTTGTATGCATTGTTAGTGGGGAAGATGACGACGTTGTTAGGAGGGCGAATCGCAATCGTTGATCGACCCGACCGGTCAAATGTTTATACTTGCCGAGGTGGTGTTATTGGCAGTGTGCGTATACTAGTTGACTTTTGACTATAGATCTCTTTCCGCCTCTTTCGTGAAGGTTGACCGAATTTGGGGTACTCGGCATATATATTTGTAAGTCCGTGTCTTGGATGTTGGAACGTCTTTATCCACATGTTCGATCGGCACACGTCTTATTTCCGAGAGTCTGGCCAGGTTTAGACTATGACCGTATTATTATCGTCGTCCTACCGAGAGGATTAGAGTCTTGTGTGTACGAAACGTCTTATCGTACATGATTCCGGGAAACGTCTTATCCCGTGAACTTATTTGTCTAGGTCATGAGTATACAAAACGTCTTATCGTATACGGTTCAGGGAAACGTCTTATCCTGTGGACTTCCATTGGCTTGTCTTGCTATTGTACACGATGCTAGTGCCGTTGTCATTTTACCGTGAGAGATGTCGTCATATCTGGGTATGGTTGGATGAATGATTATATGAATTGATCATTGAAATGACTTGGCTGGTTTGTTTGGTCGGTCTCAATCTTCAAGTAGATGGGCGCGCTAACTTTGAGGGATGTAACCCTCGGAGTATAATATTGCTAAGGGTGCTTTTTCCCGAGTCTTTGAATATCATGATGTATTCGGATTTGTGCCTCTTATGTTCTTATCATTATCTATAGAATTGCCTATCTATTCTTATTGTATCTCACATGTATATCTATATATGCATTCTTTACTTTTGTATTTCCTTATATGTACGTTAAAGGTGATATGGCTGGGAGAACCCGGAGTTACTCCCCACTGACTGTGGCGTTCATGTTTTTCATGGATGAACAGGTTGCTTGCATGGTTGACTTTTTGGCTACGACGTTTTGGGGTTCGGGTGTGAGCTAGCGGGCGTTGTCCCTGGAAGTTTCACCTCTAGACGATTTTTGCTAGTTTTGCTAACCACTTGTTCTTTGTTAACATTTTAAGAGACCCCGTCTCTTTGTTGTATTTCCTTACTTAGTTGTAATATTTTGACACTCCTCGTTTATTTAAACTTGCATGTATAAAAGTTTTTAAAATACCGTATTTCCGCATATCTTTTCACATGCTTGTATGTTTTATCTTTCCGCATTCGCGAGGGTTGTCACATCAGGAGCCAAAAACATAGTACAAAAGTCGTCAATGAAAACCGAAACTGCTCGGCCATTCACCACGGCATGCAAAACTCCAGATTTCAAAGAAACAGAAGCATAAAATTGAATTACCTCGATGGGATAGATAGGACCCGAAAATCGAGACACTTGCTCCCATTCTTGAAAATTCAAGAAATCGTTGAAGAATGTCAAAGCTTGATATTTTTCTCACCACACCTTCGGGAAACTACGACCACCATGAATACCATATTTTGCAACCCGGTTAACCAATTTTTCGTTCTTCCTTTGGTAATCGAAGTTTGTCAAGTCCGGATGCCGTTTCTTGAGGTGAGAACTCACGAAACATAGGGCATTTCGTCCTCTCGATTTCCGTGACTTCTATGTCTACACTAGCATCAACTTGTACCCTATTCTTCCCCTTATTTAATTTACGCCGTTTTGTACCTTCAAGAACCGAACCCGACTCGGTTTGGGTCAAATTTGGTGATTTTTGGTTGGGTTTAAGAGAGAGATTAGTGGGCATGCAAGGTGTTTGAGTTTTGGAGTTTGGGGTGTTGGTATTTTTCGGTAGTGGACCGTGTGGAAGCCAATGTTGAGAGCTTGGTGTTGTTTTTTTTTTTCGTGTGAGAGAAAAAGGTGGAGTTGGTGATGTGTGTTGATGGTGATAGTGATAGGTAATTATGAAGGGTAGTGTTGGGGTTTGGGTTTTGTAGGGTAGCACGTGTAGGTGCCGGCTATATAGCCCTCTTTTCCTTTTTTTTTTTTTTTTTGAATTTAGGTAGGATAGTAAAAGAAATCTAGGGTAAATATAGGTGAGATATGGTAAGGATAGGATTAGGTAAATTTTAAGAAGATATGGTAAGATAATATTGTTGGTAACTTCGGTCAACATAAAGAATTTTGGTCAATTTAGGAAAGTGAATAAGATAGATTTTTGGCAAGTATGTGGTCCATAATTCAATATCCATAAAATACTTAATAGTCAAGATAATCACGTAAATATATAATATTAAGCACAAATATATTATCAATGGAATACACGGACACAGTCATACAATCTTGTCTTATTCTAACCAGTCATGCATGTTCGTAAAATAAATATGACAAATACGGGCCAAGAAGGGTACTTTTTACCATACTGACCGAATGGAGCAAAACCATCCGTACACTGGCCAAGTCGCACATTACGGGGTTCCTCGGCAGAGTCGGGATAAAGCATATCAAACCGCTTCCATTCCTCTCCATCACTCGGATGACACATCTTTCCCGGAGTACGAGGATTTTCCTTGTGCCATCACATTTGCTCGGCAATGTTTTTGGTAGAAACATTCTTTGAAGTCTAGGAGCTAGAGGAAAGTAAGTTACGGGGTTTTCGGGTATTGGTTTCTTACTCTTTTCACCTCTTTTTTCATTCTTTCCTTTTTTACCATTCAAGACAATACTTCCCTCAATTGTCTTATATCTAGCCTTTTGACATTTACTACACTTGTCAAGCAAGACATCATCCTTCCAAAAGAGCATACATCCATCGGGACATGCATCAATCTTGTAATGCGGAAGTTGTAGACCTTTCACTACTGTTTTGGTATTGTAGAATGATCGGGTCATGACATTATTACCGGAGATAACATCCTCAATCAAAGAAGCAATGTCATCAACACAATTAACTGGCAAATTGTACTCATATTTCAAAGTTACTATCCTAGAGGTGGCTTCTAACAATGACATTTTGCTCCCTTCATATAATGGTTTTTCACTCGCCTTTAACATATCAAAAAAGGCTTTTGCTTGTGGGTGTGGTTCTTCTTCATTCATTGGTATATGATCATTATTGAAAATATTATACTCAAAGGCATCAACTACCATATCTCTATATGGGTTCTCATTTTGTGGGATTTAGATTGGTCGGGAAGTGAAAAATAAGATTCTCCATGAGAAATCTAATTGTAGTAGTTTGGACAAAACCCGTTTGTATAAAGATGTTCTTGAACCTCAATGTCATGTAGATATTTCATGTTTTCGCATTTAATACAAGGACACCTAAGTTTGTTTACTACTAAATCATACTCGTCTTGTTGTTTAGCCAATTCAATAAACTCGGCAACCCCCTTTATAAATCTAGCTGTAAGACGTCTTTTCTTATCAAGTCTTTCTTCGTACATCCATGTACGTTCCAATGTCTTCATTTTAATCTAAACATTAACCCACACAACAATAATTACAAATTAAAAGATAATATTACTAACTAACTAACATATAACATCACCTTAATGAGTGAAAAAATACAAGCAAAACTAACAACACTAACACTAACATAACCATTATCATCATTATCAAAACCAAATACTAACACTAACACTAATCAAAATTACAAATACTAACAAAAACAACACTAAAACTAACACTAACCATTATCATCATTTTCAAAACTCAATACTAACAACACTAACACTAATCAAAATTACAAATACTAACAAAAACAATACTATCAACACTAACATTAACCAATTTATCATTATCAAAAACCCAATACTTACAACACTAACACTAATCAAAATTACAAATACTAACAAAAACAATACTAACAACACTAACACTAACCATTATCAAAAACCCCCAATTAATCTAAGGATTGAAATTACACCAAACATATAACATCTAAGGAATAAAATTACACCAATTAATCACAAATGTTTATATAAACATATAAAATCAACTTTATACTAGTAGAAATCACAAGTTAAACAAACAAACAAAATTAATCTAAGGATTAAAATTAGAACAAAGATATTATACCTTCAACAATTAGAACAAACAAAGCAACACAAGAAGAAGGAGAGGACAAAGATCCGGCCGTGGTGGTGTCGGAGTGGTGGTTGACGGAGTGGAGTAGTGGTGGTGTCGGATTTTTAGAGTAATAGTGGTTTGGTGTTCGGTTGATTTTAGAATTGGTAAAGTAGGATAATGTGAGACGGATTCGCGATTTCTGATATGTAAACCAGTTTGGCGACTGATTTTTGGTAGTCGCCAAATTGGCGACTGAAATCGGTCGCCAAAATGCCTATTCAGTCGCCAATTTGGCGACCACTTTCGGTCGCCCGTGTTTTTTTTAGAAAATTTTGAGGATTGTTTATTCGCCAATTTGGCGACTACTTTCGGTCGCGCGAGTCTATTTTCAGTTGCCAAATTGGCGACTACTATGATAAGTCGTCTTATTATAGTCGCCTGAAACTAGAATTCTTGTAGTGTTATCAAGTAAACACATGTCATTATCAAAACTATAAAATAAGTCCAACATATATAAATAACGTTCTGATCTTATTAGTGTGAAAGTATATGTGATTATATCTTATCGAGTATCTTATGGAGTAATTGCGTACGGAGTAAAATTAATTTGAACCTTATTCAATTATAATTTTGTAACTTTATAAATTTTGATGTTGATTTATATTTCTTATATATTTTTTTAGTTAAATATTAGTTGTACCAAAAACAAATAATTTGATCATTTAATACAACTAATCAATTTATTAAGTACATTTCACTTTTTTTCTAAGGAAAAATTAAAGTGTTACTTACGCTAATACAAAATAAAACGAAGGACCATATATATATGAGATATTTTTATATTTCCAACTCTCTCCTATTTATACTAGGCACGCATTTCTATGTCATAGACGAAATTGGGTCTCCATAATAAAATCATAAAATGAAACTCTAATCGCGTTAAACCTAGGAAAACCGCAGACTACGATCTAGGCTACAGGCTGCGGTTTTTATTGGGTTGATTGACTTGATTCACTTCTTAAATCTGTTCATTACTTGACTTGTTTGACTTGCTTTCCGTCTTGACTTCATGCTTGAGCTTGCCATTTTATTGAATCACTTCACTTCACTTGATGCGGTTTTGGACGGTTCGCCTCGGATCTGACTTTGACTTTTTTGGTTGACTTTCTTGACCGCTCCAAGCTTCTTACCAAACGAACCGTAAAGATTGTTTGGGTGGTTACAAAGCAACCCATACAACTTGGAGTCACAATTGACCCAAAAAATCAATGTACAACACCAAAAATCCTAGAGCCCCAAAATACAAATATAGTGAAAATCAATGTTATTACAAAACTAATACTAATGAGCCATAATTAGCTAAGGTGCTTAAAACTATGATGTCATATGATCAAGGTCGGTCAGAGAATTTTGAGGTCTTGTGAGTTAAACTAACTCGGGGACTTTTCATTAAAAAAAAATTGTTTTCATGCATAAAACTTCAAAAATAAACACGAATACTAACATAAATTAATTTTATTCTACTTACTCTTAGGCAAGCAAATTGGTTATTAATTTTTAGTTAAAAGAATACTAACATAAATTAATAAGTTTTAGAACTAACTTTTATTTAACAAAAATAATTTTAATAAGAATTTGGTTTTTTTTATTTAGACGTGTACACATTTTTTTTTATTGCTTATAGGCCTCTGAGTCTCCGGGACCTAGTGCAACCGCATTTGCTGAACTGGGCCAGATGATGGCCCTTCCTATGCTTAAGATTGACTTTTTATACGGAGTATTATTTATTTATAGGTAGTAGTTTGTAGCCCAAATTTGCATATGGGATATCTGATTGTAGTTTATAGCCTGTCAAATACATAGTTTGGGCCTCGTACTTGAAAGTTTTAACGTAAATTGTTCCGTGTTTCTACTTGACCACCGTTGTGTTATTTGTGTCAGCCATTTCATCTACGTAGTATTATAATTTGAGCCAACGAGACCATACGAAATATACATGGGTACTTGGTAGGGCTGACCTTGTTTAAGTCCGCCATGGAAAACCGGATCAACCCAGACCATTTGGTTTGGACCGATTCGAACTGGATTCATTTAGGTCCGGTGCTTGGTCCTCATTTTTTAAAGTTTCGGTTTTCAATCTGGTCTGATCCAAGAGCGGTTAGTTTCGATCCAGACCGATTTTATCGATTTGACCATATTAAATATTGTTGGTTTTTTATATATACTTTAGTTAACTAGTTTATTTGATTTATTGAACTTAGATTATACGGAAAATTCACGCAATACCCCAGACACTTGCGTGGCTCACTTGTAAGTTGTAACTCAAACGAAAAATGTGTTTTTTTTCTTTAGCTCTCAACATATTTTTTTCTTGATCGCCCCATTTCGGGAATCAAATCTAACTACTACTACTTGAGCGGAGATAACTTATGTTCTCAACACCGTCTCATGACCTCTGATACCACATGATAGGCTAAAATATGAGAGGAGAGTGAAACAATATAGAGAAGTTTAATTGTAAACTAAGGAGTTGTTGGGTTCGCTATAAGAAGATGGAATTCCCGGGAATATTAAATTCATATGAACTTGAAAATCATGTGAATTGTATAAATGTTGTTTGGTTGAATGTGGTAACTTCAATTCATGTGGGAACTCCCACCTACCTAGGGGGCCTAGGTAAGTGACTTCCTACATTATGTAAGAATTGAAGTTCCATAGGAAATTCCACTTCCCATGAATTGAGCAACAAAACAAGACATCATTTAGCCAATTCCCATGATTTTCCAATTCTCGTGAATTTAAAAGGCAACCAAACAACCCCTAATTCATAAACTATCTCAATTAATAACACAAATGTTAAGCCTTTAAATAGGCAAACAAACTAGCACATGAACTCCTAAACTAATGGGATAACTATTGGGAGTATATGATCATCAGAACAGAGTATTATGCTTGCTACACAGAAGAAGGCCAGCCACATACTACATCCAAGCTGCAGGACTTATGCCATCATTGTATATACTCATCATATTGCTTACACACACAGATAGATTCAGTTAGTTATAGAACCATTCATCATGCTGAGTCAGTGATGACTCAGCGTAACAGAATTTTGTTACTAGTAGTCAAACGTTGACTGTTCATAACAGAATTGGAGAAAATATCTTAGATATTTTAGTTAGTTATAATTAGTTAGTGAGATTGTATATAAAGAGTAGATGTACAGCTTGTAAGATCAGATTTTCATAATACAAATTTACTTTTATTTACTTCAAGTCTTATGCTGAAATTCTCTCGTCTTTACTCACATATATCAAAGCTTCATATATTCATTAATGGCTTTCATGAAGCTTAGCTTTTCTTCATGGTATCAGAGCTGTAAGGTTTGATCCTAGCAGTTTCTGTATACTAAATACATCAATCAAATTAACAAATTTTCCGCTGCAAAGTTCTTTTCCTTATCAAATTTGTCTGATTTTGTTTTATTAAGTTGAATTCATAACAGACCAATTTCACAGTTTAATACAACTTTTATCAAAATTTTACAAAAACAAATCAATTGAGTCTTCATTCTCAGTATTTTCTTCAGAATTATCAAAATGCCAGAACAATCAAGTGCTACAGGAGGTGTTTCAGGTATCAGTATTGGAGTGATAGGTATGCAAGATCCTCTATATCTTGCTCCTGGAGATATTTCTGGTTTACACCTTGTATCTTCACCTTTCAATGGAAAACATTATCTCAAGTGGTCAAGAGCAGTCAAAATGGCTTTAATTTCAAAAAACAAGCTAGGATTCATCACAGGAAACTATCCTAAGCCTGAGGAGACAGCAGCAACTTATCAAGATTGGATAAGAGTGGATTACAATGTTATGTGTTGGATTTTGCATTCTCTAATTCCAGAAATCTCAGAAAGTTTGTTATATGTTCAGTCTTCCAAACAGCTTTGGGATGAGATTAAGGAGAGGTATAGTCAAGCAAATGCTCCCTTTCTTTATCAGCTAAGAAAAGATGTGATGCATACAATTCAGGATAATAATCAGTCTGTTGCTGAGTATTTTGGTAAACTGAAGTCAGTTTGGGAAGATTTACAAAGTTTAGATGGATTACCTGATTGTGAATGTGGAGTCTTGAGTAAATGCTCTTGCAGTTTGCTTAAGAAAATACTTGACAGGGATAACAGGCATAAGCTAATTGATTTTCTCATGCGGTTAGACAAGAAGTATGAGACTGTGAGAAGTCAAATTCTTGCTTCTGATCCATTACCTACTGTGAATCAGGCCTTTTTTTAGGATTCAACAAATAGAAATGCAGAAAAGCATTAGCTATGGTGATAAAGGGAAAGGAATTATTCATGAAAATATGGCTTTAGCAGTCAATAAATCTTACTATCCTAAGAATAACTATCAAAAAACTTTTGAGGATAGTTCAATTGGAGGAAACTTTCAAAGGAATGCTGGTAATACTGGTTACAAGAAGCCTGGTTTTAATACTGCTGGTCCAAATAATGGCTATAATCAGAAAGCAAGTCAAGCTGAAGATTATCACAAAAGACCTAAACTCACTTGTTCTCACTGTAACAAAGATGGCCATACAATTGCTCGCTGTTATTTGCTCCATGGATATCCTAATCAAAGGAATTACAAGACTTCTGGTGGTAGGAGATTTGCTGCTAATGTGGAAGGATTGATTGATACCCCCCTTGATGATGAAGATCAATTGGATGAAGGTATTCAAGTCAATCCTGCAATCCTGCAGGCATTATTCAAAGAGTTTGTTAAGGCTGTTAAGACAGGTGATGTCCCAGATTTCAATGCTCCAGGAACTCAATCTCAAAGTTCACATTCTGTGAATTTTGCAGGTACATATATGGCCACTACTGTTGTTAATTCAGTAATAGATGATACTCCAACTGATTACTGTTTCTGGATATTTGATTCTGGTGCTTCTGACCATATGACGTATGATCAAGGTTTACTAAATTCAAAAAGGCTTTTGTCTTCACCTATTAAAATCACTTTACCTGATGGTTCTGTCAAAGCTGTTAGGGTAGTTGGTGATATTGTTCTCAACAAAGAGCTTGTGTTGAGGAATGTCTTATATTTACCAGAATTTAAACATCATTTGATGTCTGTGGGTAGATTACTTTCTGATACAGGCTTCCAAGTAATGTTCACTGATTCTGGTTGTACTTTACAGGACCCTATCACTGAAAGGCTTGTCTGTGTGGGGCAGAAGTTGGCTGGCGTGTATAGACTTAGTTTTCCAAAGAATAATTCTATGTCTAGTCTCACTTGTAATTCTGTTAATGTTCCACATACAGCTTGTGCTGCAATTCCATCTTTTAGCAATGCAGATGTACATCTAGCTCATGCTAGATTAGGACATGTTTCTTTATCCAAACTGTTTCATGTACCCATGTACTCAACTGTTAATAAAGTTCGCAATTTTCATTGTGAAACTTGCGTTCTTTCCAAACATCACAAATTGCCATTCACTTCCAGCACTTCCATTGCTGTTAAACCTTTTGCTATGGTCCATGTTGATTTATGGGGTCCATATAAAACTAAATCTCTTACTGGAGCTTCCTATTTTCTTACTATTGTTGATGACAATAGTAGAGTTACTTGGACTACCTTACTCAAAGACAAGACTGAGGTCTTCCAGACTTTGGTTCACTTCATTGCTTATGTCAACACACAATATCAAACTAGCATCAAGGTTATTAGAAGTGATAATGGTACTGAAATAGTACAGAAGGAATGTGGTAACTTGTTTGCTAAACATGGTATTATTCATCAGAGAAGTTTGCCTCGCATCCCTCAAGAAAATGGTAGGGTTGAACGTAAGTACAGACATCTTTTAGACACTGCTAGGGCTTTGAGAATACAAGCTGGTTTATCAAAGAAATTTTGGGGAGAAATGGTGTTGGCAGCTACACACTTAAATCAATTTAATGCCATCATCTGTTCTTCATTGGAAAATACCTGTTGAGGTTCTTTATGGAAAGCCAGCAACCTATGATCACTTAAGAATCATAGGATGTTTGTGCTATGCTGCCACTAAGACTGGTGATAAGTTTGATCCTAGAGCAAAGAGATGTATTCATTTGGGCTATCCTTTTGCACAAAAAGGGTACAAGTTATATGATCTTCAAGATCACAAGGTTATAGTTAGTAGGGATGTTATCTTCAGGGAAGATATCTTTCCTTACAAGGATGGTGAACAAATTCCTTCTCTTGACCCTGTTGATCATTTTCTTCCTCTGCCACATCATAATGTTCTTGATTGCACTTCTTCCACACCTCCACCTTTTGTTTCTCCTTCTCCTATTAATCCACATACTATCATTTCTAATAATCCTGAAAATCTAGTTCCTATTTTGGCAAATAATCCTACTCCAAATTCACCTAATAGACATTCCCCTTTTTCACCTAATGATTCATCAATTTCTGCTCTACTTAATGATACTACTAATCTCCACAATACAGTTTTACTGTCACCCTCTGATAGTCCTCCAACCCTTAGTCATCCTGTTTCACACCTTCCTACTACTACTTCAGAAACTTTTGCTCCTCTTCCTTCCTTAGCCAGACAATCTACAAGAATTAGAAGCCAATCTACCAGGTTGAAAGATTTTGACTGCAAAGGTTTACCTCAGTCACTCTTCCCACAGTCACATGTATTGTCCTCTGCTGATTCCTCAGAATCCTCTACTCCAGTCTCTTTTTCTGTGCTTCATCAGCAGGACTTGACAGCTTTTTCTCCGGAATATGTAGCATCTTTGAATGCTGTTATGAATGTTTATGAGCCCTCTTCTTATAATCAGGCCAAGAATGATCCTCATTGGCAAGAGGCTATGAGGAAGGAATTGCAGGCCTTGGAAATAAACAATACATGGGTACTTACTTCCCTTCCTGCAGGAAAGAAAGCAATTGGATCCAAATGGGTTTATAAAGTGAAGTTCAAACCTGATGGTTTAGTTGACAAGTATAAAGCAAGGCTTGTTGCTAAAGGTTACAATCAGATAGAAGGAAAGGATTTTAAACACACTTTTAGCCCAGTTGCTAAATTCACAAGTGTTAGGACTTTAATAGCTATAGCAGCCATGAAGGGCTGGCATTTACATCAGCTTGACATTAACAATGCATTTCTCCATGGCTTCCTTGATGAGGAAGTATATATGTCAGTACCACAGGGTTATACTTCAACTCAGCCTAATGCAGTTTGTCTCTTGAAAAGGTCTTTGTATGGCCTTAAACAAGCCTCAAGGCAATGGAATTTGGAGCTCACTAAGTTTCTCACCACTCACAATTTTGAACAATCCAAAGAAGATTATTCCTTATTTCTGAAAAATGGACCTCAAGGTTCTTTTCTTGCAGTCCTAGTCTATGTGGATGACTTGCTTATTACTGGGAATGATGAACCAGCCATTCAACATCTTAAAAAGCTTCTTGATACAGCATTCACTATAAAGGACTTAGGGTTTCTTAGGTATTTTTTGGGCATTGAGGTTTCCAGATCTTCTACAGGTATTTTGCTTAATCAGCGCAAGTACATCTCTGATATTCTCACTGACACTCAAATGACCAACTGTAAACCTACACCATTTCCTTTTCCTAGAGGTATCAAACTGTCAGTTGATGAAGGGGATCCTTTGTCAACTCCTGAAGACTACAGGCGCCTGGTTGGTCGTCTGCTTTACCTTAATTTGACAAGACCAGATATTTCCTATTCTGTTCAACAACTCAGCCAGTTCCTCAGTGTGCCACGCTTGCCTCATATGCAGGCTGCTTTACATTTGGTTCGTTATCTGAAACACACACTGCATTATGGTTTGTTCTATTCTGCTGATGCAAAACCAGTTCTCTCAAGTTATTGTGATGTTGATTGGGGCACTTGTGCCTTCAGTGGCAGATCTTTGACTGGCTATTGTGTATTCTTGGGTTCTTCCCTCATCTCTTGGAAGACCAAGAAACAAAATACTGTCAGCAAATCTTCAGCAGAGTCTGAATATCGTAGTATGAGTCAGACCTCTAGTGAACTTGTTTGGGTAGAAAGTCTGCTTCACAATTTTAATGTACATGTACCACTACCTGTTACCCTCTACTGTGATAACAAAGCTGCTCAGCATATCGCTGAGAACCCTGTTTTCCATGAGCGTACTAAACACTTGAGACTTGATTGTCATTACATTCGTGAAAGGATTGCAGATGGTTTGATTCAAACTCAGCATGTGGGTACTTCCTCTCAACTAGCTGATATCATGACCAAGGGTCTTGGTGAAACTCAGCATGTCTTCTTCACTCACAAGTTGGGACTTGTTTCTACTCCACCAACTCCAACTTGAGGGGGGGGGGGGGTATTGGGAGTATATGATCATCAGAACAGAGTATTATGCTTGCTACACAGAAGAAGGCCAGCCACATACTACATCCAAGCTGCAGGACTTATGCCATCATTGTATATACTCATCATATTGCTTACACACACAGATAGATTCAGTTAGTTATAGAACCATTCATCATGTTGAGTCAGTGATGACTCAGCGTAACAGAATTCTGTTACTAGTAGTCAAACGTTGACTGTTCATAACAGAATTGGAGAAAATATCTTAGATATTTTAGTTAGTTAGAATTAGTTAGAGAGATTGTATATAAAGAGTAGATGTACAGCTTGTAAGATCAGATTTTCATAATACAAATTTACTTTTATTTACTTCAAGTCTTATGCTGAAATTCTCTCGTCTTTACTCACATATATCAAAGCTTCATATATTCATTAATGGCTTCCATGAAGCTTAGCTTTTCTTCAATAACAACCCACGTATTCCACTAATCACTACTACTAGCCTGCTACATCAAAAAAGCTACAGTTACACTCGGTGTATAGAATCTTCTATACACCACGAGTAGTGTTGTGACATGTGGCAATTGTGGAAATATGAGATATAATCTTAACTTTTATTTTGTTATATTTTTGGAGCCAAAATTTAAAACTCAAATTTGAAATTTAAAATTTTCAAAAATTATTATATGTATTAGTTTTTCAAATTTGGTACATATTTTTATCTAGTTTTTTTTTTCTTTATCTCTAACATTGCTATAACATCGTTTATTTGGTTTATTTAATAGGTATTTTTATCAATTGATGCAATATTATTGTAAATTGATTTTTATATGAATGGTAAGATATAATATTTTATATTAAATATTATTATTAATGGCAATCTATATGAATGGCAAGATATAATATTTAATCAAAACTCTTAAAATTTCCCTCCCATATTTCTCATCTTTCCCTTAAATAATCTATTTTTTTCCCTCCAAACATTTTCATAATTCCCTCCCCAACTAGTAATAGATTCCTCCACATGTCAAATTTTGATTGGTGGTGTATAGAAGATTCTATACACCGAGTGTAACCGTAACATTTTTCCCTGCTACATTATTAGGAATTCATTAACCACTAATTAACTTAATGACAGGAACAAAAATTGACTAACATTTTGGATCATAATAATCCAACGTTATCTGGAGTGAATTTTTTTTATTTTATTCCTAACATACTTGATAGTATGGATGATTCCTCACTCACAATTAAATTGTGTCTAGGCTAATTTAACATCAAAGTAGAACATTTGTGTCTTTTCTCAGTTCTGTTGGAGAATATTATATGATATATTATTATATCAGAATAATATATTGTTATGAAATTATATTCGGGTTACCAAGTTTAGGAAATTCTAGGTCTAGATTAAGATTATGTCCAAGTATTATAAATATGTCGTCTCCTATTGAAATGCAACACAATTCATCAATAATAAACTCTCTTTATGAAACTCTCACTCTTAGAATTTATCAAGTTCAATTAATTTTTGCACTATAGCGTTTTATATCTCAACTTTTTTTTATGAACAAGAATTTGGACGAACATAACCAAAGTTTCGGAAATTTCATTCTTAGTTCTAGAAACTGATTTACGGATCAGTTAACAGATATTTAGATATCCAATCCGATATTTTCGGATATCAAATTTCAGATATTCGAACAGTTCAGAGCGGATATCGGATATTGAAATTATAAAATTTCGGATCGGATATCCGATCCGAAAACTTAAGGCTAGTCATGACATGTTTTGTAACCAAAAAACCTTCTTGTTGCTTGTCACGTACAAAATGACAATCAATACTTAAATGTTTAGTTCTCTCGTAGAACACTGGATACTGAGAATAAGGGAATAGGCTTAGCCGCTTAGGGACATTAACTCTCATCTCCTTTAACAGATTATCTAACCAAAATAGCTCAGAGGAAGTATACGACATGCTTATGTACTGTGAATATGCTGAACGTTTGCTGTATTTAACCTGCTTCTTGGTACTCTATGAAACTAAGCTTTGACCCAGAAACACACAATGTCCACTTAATGATCGACAAGAATAAGGATGCTGGCCCCAATCAACATCAGAGTAGCTTGTTAACTGTAACTCAAATGTTGAACTGTAGAATATATAAACCAACATTAATAGTGTGTTTTAAGTAGGAAAAATTATAAGTTACCACCATGTATTTACGTATATTTACAAATTACCACTATGTATTTACATTTTTACAAATAACCCCCCAACTTTCATGTATACTCCCTAATCACTACCGTATTTTTTTCCCGATACCCGTTTTACTTATTTTCCGACTTGTTAATTGATGATTTACGCAAAATACCCATATTACCCCCATTGACTCACACATTGACTGAGTTTTCCAATCCCTTCTTTTCTTATTCTATCTCCATTTCTCTAATTCCCCCAAATCAATTCATTCATAAAATCCCTTAACTAATCCCCAAATTCCCCAATTCATTTTGTCAGTCCTTTAATCTCCTAATCTATTCGAGCATGACTATAGTTTCTCATTGATGGTGCTTTCCGTTACGGCGTCCCTCATGCGCCACACGCGGATGGTGTCTGCGCTAGTGAGTATGGTGACGTGGCAGGTTGTTTCCCCAGTGGGTTTCAGCGACTCTCGGAGGAAATATGAGACAAAATGTGGGGTTTTACGTTGTTTAATCGAGATGTGATCAAGCAAGCAATGAAGATTCTTACTTTAGTGCTACAAGAAGGATGAATTACTGAATAAAAGTGAAAGATGTAATTGCTATGAAAAGATATTAAAGATGTATTTTGAGTAAATTATAAGGTGGAATAAAAGATTTGACAGAAATGGTGCATTGTTATAAGGTGGAATAAAAGATATTAATGAATTGGGGGATCAAAGGATTGACAGAAATGGTGCATTGATATTGGGGAATTTGGGGATTTAGGGTTTAAGGGATCTTATGAATAATTTGATGGTAAATTGATTTAGGGGAATTAGGGAAATCAAGATAGAATAAGGAAGGGGATTGGGTAAACTTGGTGAATATAAGTCAATGGGGGTATTATGGGTGTTTTGCGTAAATCGTCAATTAACAAGTCGGAAAATAAGTTAAACGAGTATCGGGAAAAAAATACGGTGGTGATTGGGGAGTATACATGAAAGTTGGGGGTTATTTGTAAAAATGTAAATACATAGTGGTAATATGTAAATATACGTAAATACATGGTGGTTATTTGTAATTTTTTCTTTTAAGTATTTAACATGTGTAGGTGCCATAAAATGAGGATTTCTAGGCTGATCGATGAATTGACTCAGGTGCTGCATAATGTAGGAAATATCAAGTTATGACATATTCAAATACAACAATCTCCCTATATGCCTTCTATAAACATCAGACTGCTCCAACAACTCACCATCATCAATAAATAACTTTAATCCTCTTTGCATTGGGAATTTTGCAGGAATACAGTCTTCCATATTACTGGTGAAAACCATAGTTTGTAAATGTTTAGTGAGCTCCTTTTTCTACTGCCTAGAAGCTTGCATTGTTTTAAGTCATGGAGTGAACGTTTTAGCATACAAACTTGACCTGTTTGCATGTCAATCCTTGGTTAATTGCGATTAGGGACGGTTTTCGGTTTGCCTGTCGGTCCTTGGTTAATTGTGTGGTGGCCTCAGATTATATTAATGTTGTTAACTCCCTTCTGAGAAATGACCTTCCTTGTGGTCCTTTTGCTAATATTATACTTGAGTGTAGGGAAACATTATTGAAGGTCTCACCTCATTTGAAGATCGTTTTTGAGAAGAGATCGGCCAACAGAGTCGCGAATGCAATTGCAAGGTTCTCTTTTAAAGATAATAGTAATAGTAGTGGTCATTTCTCTTGGGATTACGCACCACCCTTTGTAATAGGCCTTTGTACTTTGGATTTTTTCTCGGCTTGCACGCCGGCTAACCCCGACCCCCCTCCTTGATGTATCTTGAACTTTTCTCCTCCTTTATTTAATGTTACCTTTTATCCAAAAAAAACTTGACCAGTTTGAACTTGATACCCTTCAGGTGCTTTCATGGAAATATCCTCATCAACAAACCCATGCAAGAAAGCATTACTAATATCTAATTGATGTAAAGACCGCCCTTACCATGTTAAATCATGCAAACGGGCTTGGGCCGCACCCAAATGACTAAAAGAGTTAGCTTCAAATGCCCAATGAGGTTTATTATTAAGTGTTAAACTCTTTTTTTTTTTTTTATTAATGCGGGGCAACTCACATGTAAAAGTATTGAGTTTCTTCACACTCCCCTCAGATGAGAAAATATTGAGTTTCTTCACATTTCCCTCACATGCGAGGCCCATTTTAATCAGACTGGGGACAATCTGGCGTATCTTTCAACTGTCAAGTAAACCGTGTTATTTTTCAACGGTTGCGTATAAAGCACAATTAATTCATCATACTCATGCCTCTTTTTTTTGTCATGAGCTTTGATACCATGTAAAATCTCATGAATATTAACTTTCATATATTGTGAGATCTAATATAAGATGGATTACATGTGGTATTTATACAATTCCTACAACCGACTTTACTATCCTCTAACTAACTATAATAACCTGTAATTTTGTCTTATATGTATCTAACTTTAATCATCAAGTCTTATATACTTTAATAATTCAGTTAAATTTGAGTTTTTACGTACAAAAATTACAATATATAACTCAGTTTAATATTAAATCTGATGTAATACATCCGATGGACAATTTTTTTTTCCAAGAAAATGGCCGTGGAAAAAAGTGAAGTGAATATGAGAAGAAACTATTACGATACGAGCATCCACTATGTATGGTGTATGTTTTGGATTTTGCCTCATATTCGCTTCATGTCGTCTATCCTTTATACACCCTCGTATTCAAAATAAATTTCCCTATTTTCTTTTTCATCTATTCACAATACCTTTCCTATTTTCTTTTTCATCTATTCACAATACCTTCTCTCTTTCCTTATTTAGTAAACTTTTATACTTATTTTAATCACCTTACCCCACAACAATACCCCACAATACTCATATTTTATCTTATTCTAATAATTTCACCTCACAACAATACTTATTTTAATCAACTCATCCCACAATAATACCCCACAATACATTCCCTCTCTCCAATCACATTACCCCACTACAATAGTTTTTCTTATTTAATTGAAAACCTTAATTTTTGTACAAAAACTAAATGAGGAATGTTATAATGAATAAGAGGAAGTATATTGGTATACTATATTTAACGTTATTATTAATTATTTTACACTTTCGTTCTTTTTAATAAAACAATTGAATTGATTAAATTATATAGAAAATTCAAATTTACTTTAGCATTGTATATATGTTTTATTCACTCATATAAGCCAGTCTTTGATCTACAAATACAGTCGATGATCTAGACACGAGTAAATAGATATAGTACAAGATGATTTATCAAGATATAAGGTGAGGCATTCACCCAAATATATATGACATCTTACAACAATAATTATTGTTTTGATACCAAATTTTCTTCTCTAATAATGTTGACAAAAAAACATGAAGAGATTAAAAAAACTTCTAAATCAAACGTCGATACATAATGGTACACAACTTATGTACTGTAATTAAGTACTTCCAAATGTACTTAATTAATTAATTAGTAGTAATACCATTTGCCAATCTTGCTCTTAACTCTTTCCTTAAGATTTTTCCTGATGGAAGTTTTGGAATTGAATCCACAAAGAAAACCTTATATATTCTCTTGTAAAATACCACCTGCACTCAAAATAATGTAACCTATATTACTTCACAATTACTTGAAAATTACAAATGTGTTTATATAACAACAGTCATTCTCTAGAGTTGTAACTGCAATTTCTAGTGTTTTCAAAACTCTAAATATATTTAGGAATTTTTGACATTTTTTTTATTACAAATATCATCATATGATATTATTTTACCATTTTTCATAAACCCTACAAACTTCATGAAAATAGATTCTAGAAGATCGTGTATGGTCGTTCCTCTATTTCACTATGAGCTTCTTACACGATTTTCGTGGCTTTCAAGATGACACTTTGACTGCATTAATTTCTAAGCCTTTATATACGAGTACTTTCTTAATTGTTAAATTTTAATATTTCAAAAGATTGTCTAGTTACGTATATAAATAATCTAGTATCATGTAACAGTAAGTCTTAGTGAAGACGGGCCAAATGTGACCAGTTTAACGACAAATGTAATCAGTAACATTTTCTAACTTATAACTGATTGTTTGTCACATTGTTACATTGTCGTTAAACTGACCACATTTGGCCTGTTTTCAGCTGAAATGTTAACGCTCAAAGGTCCAAAAAAAAAAAAAGGTAAAGCTAATTAAAGTTATACCTGTTTAGATACATATTGCTTAACTTCATCCTCAGTGATCTGACACCCATTTAATCTCACAACAAATGCAACTGGAACCTCACCAGCTGCCTCATCTTTCATCCTACACAAATAAATAAATGTTACATACTATAGTGTCCTAATAAATAGGCTTATAGCTCCAAATATTTATTAAATGAAAGGGTTAAAAATAAATAGGGACATACGCTACAACAGCAGCCTCATGGATGCTAGGATGATTGATGAGCATTCCCTCAAGCTCAGCAGGGGCAACTTGAAAACCCTTGTACTTTATCAATTCCTTAAGACGATCCACTATGAATATTTCATCGTCGTCATCCACAAATCCGATATCACCTGTGTGTAGCCATCCATCCTTGTCTATTGTGTTCGATGTTGCCTCAGGGTCGTTCAAATAACCTAATTAAGTATATTACAATTTACCCTATCAATTTGTGAATTTAAGTAAATGTCACACGCCATATTATGATCGAAATTTCAAAGTAGTCGATTCAATTTAATCTCATTTAGTGTTTTAATATACTATGGGATAATATTTACCAAACGTTCAAATTACAGTTGGTCGTCTTGCTTCAGGCGGGACAACCTGTCTTATTGCTTAAGACGGGTCAAGCCCTTTCACAAAAGAGCAAGTAAGGCTTGATCCGTTTGAAACAATAAGACGGGTCGTTTCGTTTATAACAAATTACAAATTAATTACTAGAAACCTGGAATATGTCACAACTTTCTTAAAATATCATTTGCCAAATATGACTATTTTCTAAATTTCACCTACCCAAAGTGTCGTTTTCACTTACCTACCAAAAGTTATGACTAGTTTTCCTAATGTAACATGATAACTTTCACCACCAACTTTTGCATTTTTACTTGGTCTATGACGTTACTGCGTAACAACCACTAAAAGTCTAAAGTACTTCGATTAAGTAAATGACAAAGTCTTCAATCACAATGATACTTGACTAACGACTCCAATAATGCTGAATAAGTTAGTAACATATGTGGCAATTATAGTTGATGATCAATTACTATATACTCGTATATTTGTTTTCATACCTAAACACTTAACAATGACATTTGAGCAAGTTTTCATATCTTTGACGTATTTTAAAATCATCGTAATAATAAAATTACAATTATTTCATCGTTGATTTGAATAATATAGAGGGTAAAATCAAAGAGTAAAATGACAAACCTTTCATAATCTGGGAACCACGAATGCAAATTTCACCAGGCTGATTTCTAGGCAAAGAAAGGCCGGAATCAGGGTCGACAATTTTTAAATCAGCATTGCGTACAACCGTCCCACATGATCCCGACTTAACTTCCATTGGTTCTTTTGCAAATGCCAAACACATTGCTAGTACTGGCCCTGCTTCTGTCATTCCATATCCCTGCATTTTGACACTATTTAATTTACTCGTGATTCGAGCCAGGTAAAATTGAAGCCTATTATTAAGCTATTGAAACCGTTTACCAATTTATTTAGGAACTCGAGACCAACGATTAAGTTACGTTACGTTAGCTAGGGTTGATATGTAGCATGGCTTAATATCTTAAATAAAAGGAAGCGACCAAAAAAGCAAGAGTGCTTTTGTCACCTACTAATACTAAAGTTGGCAATTCCAAATTTCCAAGATGTTCATATAAGTTGAGTAATGGCAGCTCCGTCACGAATCGACCCATACAAGCATTAATGGCAACAAAAACATCACAATTTTCAATACCAATAATTCCATGCAAAAGTATAATATATTGTTCAAAAATAGAATAAATTAAGAGTTAAAATTTGAAGGAGTAGCAAGTTAGATTTAAAATTTGGAAATTTGCGCTTATCTACTATATATAAAAGCGAAAACATTTAAAGCGTTCTTATTGGTCGATGAAAAAAAGGAATTTATCAATTTTTTAGTGATGTAGTACCCCCCATATATATGCTTAAGAATTAATTAATCTCTCTCTTTCATTCATTATTATTATTTACTCTCTCCTACTTTTATTAATTTAATTAATTATTTCGTTGTGTTACATTACAATACACTATATTTTATTAAACATAACATCTAATGAATAATTACATAGTTTAATACAAGTATCATTATTTAATCCCATTTGTACCTCCATAAAAAGATATCATAAACACAAAGTATTACATTACCCGGAATTAAAATTACACTCCAAAATTTACATATTACAATTACGAATATTATATTATAAATAAACTACGTAATTGCATACAAATGACACATTTACTAATACTAATTTCTAATACAAAAACCATAGTATAAGTTTCAAAAATATATAGTGTATGTATACTCCGTAAGAAATTATATTATGTCTTGAATTTTTGGGGTCTAAACATTAAAGGGTAAGACATGTTTTTTGAGAACATACAGTGATACAGTTATTTTCGTTCCCGTAGATATAAGATATTTATTTGTTCATTATATTGGCTTGAATATATGAAAATCACGTTATATTAACAAAATATATTAAATTTTTATCGATTTTTTAATTGAACGTGAATTTAAAATTTATCTTATAAAAACATACTACTACTTATATACATATACTTATATTTTACTTTAATACATTAAAGTTGTTGTTTGTTTCACGATAACAATAAACAAAAATCAAGTATAATCATGCATCAAATAATAACGCCTTTTATCAATTATAACCCGTGCATTTTCTGCACGGGTTTAAAACTAGTTTATATTAATATCTTTCACGGAAAATAAAAAACTAAACAAGTTAATTATTACAACGACAGGAATAGTATTTCGTCAAATTCTAAATAATCGTCTTAATAAACCACCCCTCGCATCACCCTTATCTAGTTATCTTATTTGATCTTCCATTGTTCCATAGTGCATCAAATTTTCTTAATGGGGCACTAAGAACATTGGAGGTCGATTATTGATGTTATTATTACATTTGCTTTTTGTAAAAGCTCTTTTTATAAAGTGGAATGAGAGGGAAAAATATAATTCATGTTCCCTTGTAATAAGAAACTCTTGTCAATTGAAACTTTTTTTTGTCAAAAAGTATTCAACTCATATCGATCTAATTGCAAAGTGTTTTATGAATAACAACATAAAGAGTGAAAGTAATTTAATTTTTCTCTAATCTAAGTTGTTACAGCAAGCAGTTATGTTTGCCACAACTTTGCAACAAAAAAAAAAAATACGCGTAATATATAGCCGATCGATCTGGATAATGATGTATTGTATACCAAAAAAATGTCATCTAGAGGGGAAATTGGGCTTACGTATTTGATCCAAAGAACCTTTCAATTGTAATATAGTCAAATCTATGTTTTTTCCCTGAAAAAGTCAACAATACTACATATACTACAAGTCTACAAAGAAGTGTCAACATCTAAAACAAATAGTGAGCTTTCATTATCCTTTGATTGTGATGTGATATTCATTTTAAGTGCTCCGTATGATATTGTTCACCACTTATCGTTATCTTATGCCTTTTTTAAATCACAATCTCTTAGTTAAACCTGTCTTATCTTTAAGACGGTTCTTAACACGATTATAAGTTAACCCGATTTGGAAAAAACAAACTCTAATTCAACATATTAAGACCAGGTTAGACAAAAATAAAACTAAAAGACATAAATTCTAACCGTATGATTGATTTATGATCTCAAGAATAAAAGGTTATTTAAATAGACTTATCACTGAAGTTCTTTGATACAAGAAATTACCAATTTACCCGTTGTGCACTATTATTTTCCTATTATAAAATTACATTGTGCACAATAATAATGTAATGTTAGGTGATTGCGATAACTCTACTTCCGCTTATTATTTTCATTATTTTTGTAGACGAAGTTTATAAAATAACGTGAATCAAGATTACACAATCTCAAAATTATTTAGCACGTTATAATGTTAGACAAGAAAACTTTAGGCCACCTAGTAAATTATGTCGTTACATGCATATTTAATGTAGTAGTACGGGGTATATTTTATTCAATCTATGACGTTTGTAGTTTACTACCACAAAAAATGTATTGTAGACCAAGTCTTGTGGGACATTGATTTTTTTCCATCTTATAATGAATCTAACACGTACGTAGTAGAAGTTTCTTTATTATATACTCCGTAAGTGTTATAAATTCACGTACAAACATTATTAATGGTATGATATCACAAGAAAAGAAGGTACAAATATGCACATAGTGTAATGTAATTATAAATCCGATCCAAGTTTTGAACCCTCATTCTACCGCGGTCTCAAGTAAAAAACAATTGCGAGCCTAACATCGTGAATTCATAAATTTGTTATACTATTTCATACGTATTTTATCAGACCTATCTTAAACTACAAACAAAAAATACTAAATGATACATAAGACGATTAATTTGTAGTATTAATTTGAAACTCAAACAATACCATTGCTCTCTTAACTCTTTTAACATGAAATTTTAATTACTATGAAACGATTTATTATGCATTTTAATGTAAAGATGTTCTTGGTTGTATGAAGATGGAGTTACTCAATAAAGAACAATTATTATAAACTTACAATGAATTCTTTGCTTTCTAAAAACGTCATTTTATGAATTTTCGATGCCATTTTCTAAAAGTCGGGTTTAGTAATGTCAAAAATACAACAAACCAATTAATATTAAAGGTAACTACAATATTCATTTGTCTAAATTTAAAAGATTTTGAAACCCTTAGTCCATTTTCAGACGTACCCCGTACAAAGCACACTAATATACTCCCTAGTTATATGGGTTAAATAAAAGATACAAAGATGTACATATCACACGTTTTAGTTAGTTTGTGGCTAAGTGTGAAACACACGAATCAATTAAGTACCCCATCTTACTTTTTGTACCAAAACTAGTTGAGCACATAAATGTTGGAGTAACAAATTAGCATTATATAGCATCATCATAAATCTTATTCATACCGTAATTTCAAAGTATCAACTTGCACTAACCTCAACTATACCATTATGAATAATAACAAACCATACCTTAATTTCAGCAAAATACTACTCAAAATCATTTTTTAACATTAATCCGCATTTAGTAAAGGATAAATTGATAGAACTAGTTAGTATGATCAAAAAACAATAATGACTAGTGGCGGAACCAGAATGGAATAAACTAATACTAAATCGAAGTAAAATAAAAAGAAAAATCGGAAATTTTAACTAATTTTTTTTAAAACATTCCATTTGTTAAGAGAATGACCTCTTGGTCCATCTCTACCATCACTCTGTTCTATACTACTCCGTACTAGTCTACTAGTATTATTATCCGTCAATTTTATTTATTTGTCTTTAATTAGAATACTTCTACTAGACTATATAAGAGAAATAAATGATCGAGACAGAAAGAGTAAGATACCTGGCCAAGTTTAGCATTAGGTAGTTTAGCTCTAACAGAATCTTCAAGATCCTTTCCCATGGGAGCAGCACCAGACAAAATAGTCCTCACAGAAGAAAGGTCATATTTGTCCATGTCGGAGTTCTTAGCAATAGCTAAAACAATGGGTGGCACGAAGGGTGCAATGGTAACTTTATATGTTTGGACCAACTCCATTAACATGTTTATTTCGAACTTAGGCATTACTAGAATCGCGGCACCAACGCGTAACGCGCACAGCAAAACCGAGTTAAGCGAATAGATGTGAAACAATGGCAAAACGCATAGTACAACGTCTTCGTTATGGAAATAAAGGTTAGGATTTTCACCATCTACTTGTTGTCCTACACTTGTCACTAGGCTTTTGTGCGTGAGCATCACGCCCTTTGGGAGGCCTGTTGTGCCTGAGGAATAAGGTAAGGCGACCACGTCGTCTGAATTGATATCAACCTCAGGTAATACACCTACCACCTCGTCCTTCATCAGGTCCCAGAAGTATTTATCCTGGGCCCCGTTGTTGGACGGGCTGTCCACCAATACTAAATGAATGTTATTTTCCTCGCAGTATGTTCTCACCTTGTCAGCAAATGCTGACTGGGTGATCACAACTCGAGCACCAGAGGCTCTAGCCTGTTTCTCAATCTCACCAGGGGTGCAGAAAGGGTTAGCAGTCGTGATCACCCCTCCTACAAAAGATGCCCCGAGGAATGAGAATACAAACTCGGGACAATTCTGTAGGAGCAGCATGATCACGCTCCCTTTCTGTACCCCTAACCCATTACAAAACCCTGCCCCAACCCTCTTAGACGTTTTCTCCACCTCCAAGTAACTCCATTCTCGACCCGTTGGACCGTCGATCAAACATGTCCGGTCCCCGAACTCGGACACATTTTCGAAACAATATGTGTGAAGGGGGAGGTGATTTGGTATGTATATATCAGGAAGCTTGGATCGAAAAATGTACTCTTTTTGTGGCTCACTAGCTAAAACCTCAAGGCTATTGTCTTGGATTGAACCCATGATATTATATGATTAATAAAAATGGGAAAGGAAATATAATTAGGTGACAAGAATTAAGGAGAAGGTATGTATGTCTATAAGTTTGGACCTTCCCTGCCTTTCTGGGTGTGTTGGTTAGGGAGTTAATATACAAAATTAGGTGAAGGGTAGAGGGTAGTGGGTGGAACAAAATTGGGTTGCTTTATTTTATTTTATTTTAAATTTTAAAAAGAATTTTGATTATGAGTGATCATTTTTTTTTTCATTTTAAATAGAAAGTACGTTGACGAAAACATATATGTGGACTTTGTCAATTTCGTGGTTTATTGACCAAAAAGAAATTGACATGTGTCATAGTTGAACCTTGTTTATCTATGTGGCAAGTTTTTTAATTAATATATATGTTTTAATTAGGTTAATTAAGGAGCTAGTGTGATTAAGGAGTTTTAAAGTGGAAGGGGGTTGGTGAGGTAAGATAATATGATATGTTGACAAGCAGCAAACCTAACAAAATGCACAAATTCTTGTTTGTGACGGGCAGTATCCGTCATAAGCTTGCGACGGGTACCACTTCCCCTCACAAATGACCCTCACTAATAATATTATTCGAGTTTATAGTAAAACTCGAAGTATAATTTGAGCATTAATTGTATATTTGAAATTTGTTGGTTATACCGAAATCGGTGTGCCTAAAAAAGAAACAAATAAATCTAAACTGTTTCTACTTAAATAAAAGGAGCTAATTTTCTTATAAATGTCTTGAATTGTATGATATGATAGGATCATTTGAATCATTAAGTCATAATTGCGTGATAATTTTATGAAATACAATTAGAGTAAATAATATATTTACAATGAAGATATATTGTGCCATTCTATTTTCAATGGAGAAAAAAATTATTACGGTGTGGTTCTGGATTATGATAGGATAAAGCAAAATGGCACGCTACAATGGTTGCACTTCTTTTTTCTTGTGAAGTATCAGCCATTCGATGCAATTCCCAACGCAATTTTCATCTTAGGTCATTCTAAAACAATCTTTTTGTTTTGCTAACGCAATTTGCAGGAGCCGTTGCGATATCGATTTAATATTGTTGTAATGACGAGGAAATAATGTGAACATTGTCCCACCTTGTTCATATTAGACCCAATAATTATTCACGCTGAATTATACCTGATCCGATATTGACTTGATTAAACCGGTTTGATATTACAATATTAGGCTGTATACTGATTAATTTTGATTACTAATCTAAATTAGTTTAAAGTGATATCAAACTAAAACTTATCTAAATGACACTAATTTCATTAACACGTCTAACACAAAGTTTACTTGCAATTTGGACTTAGAAGGTCACATTTGACTAAGAGATTGCGATGTTCGACTTCACCTACCAGAGTTGGTGAGATAAAAATTGGAAAACAAAAATGGGTTTTGGTGGAAAAGGATACGGACTATATGATGTTCTTTTTTGCGCATGTTTCAGTAGCAAAAAGAAATTATTACTTTAAGTAGCAGCATCATATTGGAGAGAAACAATAAAAAAAGAGACAAACAAAGATAAGTTATGTGGGGTTAATTAATTATCTTTTGAGATTTAAATAATAACTAACAGTGATCGCAAATGGGTCCTTTATGACGGTTGTACGGTGCCCGATCAATTGACAGACACGACTTTATGATGAACAATGACTATTTATTGATAAATGGTGATTACTTTTTATGACTAATAAGTGACTATTTATCAAAAAGTTGTCACTATTAACGAAAAAGTGATCACATTTTGTCAAAATACCCAGTATGCAATCGTATGATTGCCATTTGATATATGAGTTGTTCACATGTGACATGTGTAGATTAGGATTATTAGAAGACTAATTATTAAATTAAATTGTTTTAACAACTAAGCTGTGATAAAGTTGCTCATGCATTTTTATAATTGTATAATAGTACTATAGTTATTCAAATTTATATTGTTATAAGTTTTGTTATTACTATGTATTACTAATTTTACTATTATAATTAGCCATATTGATTAAATTTTTAATGATGATTTTATAATTAATCATTATCAAGGAAAGTATAATCTGTATATGAAATAAGCTTAAATTTTAACATATTTTTGTGTATTTTCAATGATGTAATAGTGGATTAATTTTCACACATTTTTAGGTAAAGTTAAAATTCTTGTGTCCACTTTACTCTCGAGTTACAGAGTCAAACAAACAAAGGGTTACTCGCATCCTCTAAAATATATTTTTGTAGTATTTTTGTTATGATAATTTGCAATTATCTTAACTCTGTTAAATTATAATATATCCTAAAAAATTGAATTTTAATTTTATCTATAATTAGTTAGGAAGCCATTTCATGGAAATTAAAATCTATTATGCATGATAATAAATGAGTCTAGTTTTTTTTCTCAAAAAGATAAAGAAATCTACTAATTTTAAGTCAAAATAGATCTACTTAATACTCCCTCCTATTCTGAGCATTGTTCCCCTTTCCATTTGGCACAAATTTTAAGGTTTTGAATTAAATAAGCAAAAGTAATGTAGTGGGGTGAGGTGATTGGAGAGAGGGACTGTATTATGGGGTATTATTGTGAAGTGAAGTGATTAAAATAATTATTGTTGTGGGGTAAGGTGATTAAAATAAGATAAAGTATGAGTATTGTAGTGGGGTAATGTGATTAAAATAAGTATAAAAGTTTACCAAAAAAGAAAAGGGGAAGGTATTGTGAATAGACGAAAATGGAAAGGGGGAACATTGCTCAGAATAGGAGGGAGTATCTCATTTCTTCCCCTTTCCTTTTTGCACAAGAATTAAGGAAATGAATTTGGACCACACAAAATACACTACCCCACATACAAATGAATTTGGACCACACAAAACACACAACCCCACATCCAAAAAGGGAAAGAGAGAAGAAAACCCGACTTACCCGATAAGGAAAGAGGGAAGAAATGAGCGACTAGGAGGGAGTATGAGGTAAAGCACAATGGAAAAGGACAATGTGTACCTACTACACAACGCAACATGACGGTCCATTTGCGTCACTTGCAAATCATAGAAACATGGTCGTGCTTTATTGTTTACGTTGGACCTTTTCCAACGGTGGTTTAGACTTTAGACTCAATCCCATGTGTACTTCCATATACAATTAAACAACAATAAGTCTTACTTGTGATGGGGAGACACGTCGCAAGTTTGCGACAGATCAAATCCTCTCATAAAGAGCAAGTGACAAGGCAAATGGAGGACTCCATTTTCACCCTACTTGCCCCCCCACTTGCTCTTTGTGAGAAGGATTTGACACATCACAAGCTTGCGACGGGTTGGTCCGTTACAAATGAGAAATTGTGATTAAACAATCTCTAATACAATATGATTATGATTAACCCACCTAACCAAAAGCCTAATTATCAATTTGGCAAGTAGATAGCAGGCACATCGCAGCCCTACGCTTTTGACTCATGTTATTAGTCACACTGACTAAGTAGTTGTCTTGTAGGGTAGGGATCGCGGGTTTTTATGATTTTTTTTAATGAAAGTAAGTTAATCGAAATTAATGTATAACATCTCAACGGATGTGAGTGGTAAAAAAGATCTTCGTGCATAATCTCGAATGTTATCAGTCCTTCATTAGTTCTGGCATGTAGACTAAATAAGACAATGAAAGCCATCGAAAGGATCTCGAAGACCCACCAAAGCACGAAAGCCAGGATCTTTGCTAATTTGAATTGTAGGGTGATATAAAATTGGTTGATTTTAGGCTTCTCTTGACCAGACAACTGCGCGACGACCCTAAATGGCTGACTTTTTCAATCTTTTCGATATGAGTTCCGGACATCGGCCAATTTTATATCACCCTTCAATTCGAATTAGCAAAAGCAGATAGCAACAACGATTTCAACGGGCATGCGTCTTTTCTCTTTTCCGATGGATTTACATCTTTTATTAATGGCATCAAAGCCCAACAAAAATAGTATCAAGATGGAAAAAATAAAACTCATTACAACCAACAAAAAAACAAAAAGAAATGGGATATTATAGATTAAACTAGACCAGACAAACATGTCAATTGGGCTAGGTGCAGAACATGTCATTTTGGGTTAATCTCGGTTTTGTCAAAATTTGTATCAGATCGGGTCATCTTGATTTCGCATATTATTATCAACTTATATGGAATATTATGCAGTGTTCAAAATTAAATATTCGAGTGACACTATTGACCGGGTCATTCGGGTTACGAGTTAAACTCGGCTCCGCAATTACACTGTCGAATCGGATAGGAATTGGCTCATTTGAGCCATGTCAAATTTGCTAGGTATAGGTCAAACTACTCATTAATTTAAGATGACAATCAATTTGAAAAAAAAATGAAACAATATGTATGTATTGTAACTTTATTAGATAATATAAATAAAATATGTACCTTGGATATTATTGATATTTTAAGTTAGAATAATTAAATTTTATCTATTTTTTCCTGAAAAATGTGGAACATTATAATTGATGTGTGTCTATATAGTTAAACTGTTATATAATCCGTATTTATTTGATCCCGTGCATTTTTTGCACGGGTTTAAAACTAGTTTTATGTAATTCACATGAATTGCAACTTCATGTGAATCTAAAGTTTCGGGGAATTTCATATCCTCATGGTCAACGGTCAACCAAATAACCTCTTTATTCTTAATTTAAATTTTATTTTCTTAATTTGTTATCTTATATTCCTATATTAATTTCTTCCACATAATATTCCAAGGCCTTTGAAAAATTATTTCTTCTCTTTCATTGTAAATCTCTCCCCTTTTAGGCCAATTTCACTTTATTTTGTTTTCGTAAAATTTTCAATTTTCACTTAATGACAGGTAAAGAGCGAACACAAAAACTTGAGAGAGACGGTCTCTCACTAAGTTATTGAGATACCACTAATATCGTACCCCATTATGTACTTTTTTCATACCCTTTTGTTATTAATTGTGAATCAAAATGTCTCTTTTATTGGTACATGTGTTCAAAGCAATCACACTTATTTTTTCATGTACTGTAGCCATTTTTTATGGTACTTCAATTTATAAATTGTAAGTAAATCTTTCACTTATTTTTGTGTAGACCATTTGGTTTCATCCAAATTCAAGACGGGTAGGACCACCAGAGCGGTAAAGCTTTCTCATGAGTTTTAACAATACTACATTCTCAGGGTTCGAACACGATACATTTGATTAAATTGAACAATTCTTTACCGGTTGATCTAAGTACTCATGGTAAGTAAATCTTTCACTTATGAATCCTATGACCAAGCACTACAAAGTTTGGGCCTTTGTGTCTGTCAATGCTTTCACTTATTTTAAACAAAGAAAAGCCCTCATGGCCTTATTCCATAACAGATGACAGTCCATTAGGTATCGAAAGAGAGAGTCTAAGGCCCAGATTACTGGTCTTGCTTCAATTATGCGTCCAAATCTAGGCCATTTCGGGGTTGCGGTTTATTCAAACTAGTATTACACCTGTGAAAATTCACGGAATTGTTTTAAAACTTTAAAATAAAATTTATTTAAAAGATTCATGAAATAAAGGATAAGATCATATATCTAATTATTATTATCAGACGAATTTTTAATAAAAATAGCCACTTTCACTCGTTCTTTCAAAAACAACTCAATCTTTTTAACCTTAATAGTAAGATCAAGTCCAATGGTTTGGCTTAGGGGTTTGCTTGTAATTTTAAAAAATTGCAAAACTAGTGGCTCAACCATTGAAATTGTCCATGTACGATAACTTGGTATAAGCAACTACTTTGAGAAAAAGGATTATACATCGGATGTACTACCTCAGAGTATTATGATTTTGAGTTTTTGTGCATTTTTTTCGAGCTTTTTAAAGTTAATAAATTAAATTTTATATCTTATATATGATGTTTTTTGAGTGTTATTGTAAATTTTTTGAGCTTAATTTTTAAATTAATAAACTCAAAAAACTTTATAGTAAAACTATACTATACTCAAAAACTTTATTATAAAGCTCAAAAACTATATTTTATGTGGTAGTACCTCAGAGGTACAATCCACTTACTGAACTACTTTCATTAAGCTAGTAGCTTAAATGGACATATCACGTGGAAACAACCAATAGAAATTTAGTAGTTTAAAATGTGGGTCCGAATGTCTAATCAAGCTAGTAAAAACTTAAGCTACGCCATTAATTTAGCTTAGGGACTTGCTTGCAATTTTGTAAAATTGCAAGCTAGTAGCTTAATCATTGGAGTTGTCCAAGTAGACTAGTTTTGCTCAAATGGACCCACAAAATTTTTGAGCTAGTAGCTCCATGGACCTACTTGCTTAAATAGACCATTATAAGGAACATATCCAATAGAAAAATAGGAGTGTATTATGTGGGTCAACTTAAGCTACTATTAAATCACATAAACCATTGAAAAGAATTTTAGCTTAAAATGGTAGTAGCTTAAAAGAATGATGTGTCAAAGGTAAGCTAGTAGCAACTAGCTTACCATTGGCATGTAAATGACCAAATTTCGGCCGATAAACTCAAAAATAAATATAATAGTGGCATGTAATGAATCACACTAAATAACACATACTCCCTCCTATTCACTAATTTCTTCCCTTTTCCCTTTTACACAAAAATTAAGGAAATGAATTTGGACCGCACAAAACAAACTACCCCACATACAAATGAATTTAGACCACACAAAACACACAACCCCACATCCAAAAAGGGAAAGAGGGAAGAAAACCCGACTTACCCAATAAGGAAAGAGGGAAGAAATGACCGACTAGGAGGGAGTATTTATTATCAAGCTAACTTACCATATACACTAATGTGAAAGTGAATATGATAGTATTATATATAAGGAATATAATATTACTATAATATTATGATTCACAATATGATAATATTGTGATACTATAAGAATAAATATAAATTTAGATATTATCTTTAAATATTATGTTAGTCATAGTTTTCTATATTATGTCATATATATCTTTAAGATATATTATAGGTAGATTACGTTTCTATATTTTATCTCTTGTAATTGCTATATAAGCAATCATTGTCATTCATAATATTCAAGCTATTCAATACATTCAATAATATATTCTCTACGTGGTATCAGAGCGGTAAAATCCTAGGGACCTCCATACAATAAACTCTCTCACAAACACAACGACCAACTTCTTTCCGCCGCCGGCCGGAGATGGCATTCATCTCTTCCATCTCCGGCGGGCTCCATCAGTAGCGTATCCCTTCATCGTTAATTTCTTTCTAGCTCCTTCAATTTAATTCGTCTAATTATCATTTCACAAAGATATACAATACGCAAACTACTTCTACTTCTTTTCTCGTCCACCGTTATTTACCGTCCTCTACAGCTCTACTCCTCTCAGAATATTTCAAATCCAAAGCTTTCCCTTCCCAGCCTTTATATTTCTTTGACTAATGATGACGTGATGTCTATTTCCCTTTTTAGCAATTTACCTATGCAAGTCCACTATAGTACTCTTCCTTGCTACGTTGCTCTTCTACCCTTCTCTCCATTATGTCCCGATGGAAGGTGCTAGTCATTTGGCTTCTTAGCCTAAAGTTCCAAGAGACTTGTTCTCTTGATCGTCTCTATTAGCGTCCCTCCCTACTTTTTATCTCTTAATCTTATCTCATGAGTAATCCCGGCCCGCACCTTGCTCACCAATTACTCCGTCTTATCTCTCAAATTTATTTAAGCAGCCTCGTTCCCGGCTACCGTCAGTATCGTCTCAAAGCATGCCATAATTTTTGGCCTTTTCAAAAAAAAAAAAAAAAAGTTGTGTGTCTCACACACAAAATAACAATTCTCTCACAAATTAAAAGTTTTGCCATCTTTCTTGGCCTTCCTCAAATTTTCTCTCACACAAATGTTTCTCCTCTCTTCTCTCGGAAGTCATGACCCGACGATCAAATTCGGCTCCATCAATACTTATCCCGTACAAATTTTACGGTGCTTCTCTTTTCTCTATTCCCATACTTGAGAGTTTGACCAAAGTAAATTCCGGCTCCAAGCACTTGTCTTTTTCCTTCTTCTTGTCAAACAACATTTCGGCTCATATCCCGGCTCATCGTTTTCTTCTTCTCAACGGCTAATCGTCTTCTTCTTCTCAACGGCTCATATCGACTCATCGTCTTCTTCTTCTAAACGGCTCATCGTCTTCTTCTTCTCAAGATTGTCCTTCCCATACGGTCGTACATCTTGCGGGGGCGTATAAGGAATATAATATTACTATAATATTATGATTCACAATATGATAATATTGTGATACTATAAGAATAAATATAAATTTAGATATTATCTTTAGATATTATGTTAGTCATAGTTTTCTATATTATGTCATATATATCTTTACGATATATTATAGCTAGATTACGTTTCTATATATTAGATCTTGTAATTGCTATATAAGCAATCATTGTCATTCATAATATTCAAGCTATTCAATACATTCAATAATATATTATCTACATTATATGATGAATATCTTACTCGAAATCCTAAATTTAACCATGAACATAAAAATTCAATTTAGTTAACACTGACACACAACTTTTAGAGTTTGATAAATATCAGTACATACCTGATTAGATAATAGTTCAAAACACAAAAATACGATTAGAAGTGCAATACGATGGATGAGAAATTGTATTTTAACATATACAGTATTATATTTTACTGAATAGGTACATTGAAAATAAGGAAGAAGAGCCAAAGAGTCTATTGAATAATAGTAGGAGTGTGTCATACAAGTTCTACATGCGAGATTTTTTTTTTCAAATAAGATAAAAGAGTATGGAGTACCCTACAACTTGGTGTAGAATCTAAAAATTGCATTTATCCTTCTTCATTCTTTCCCCTTGCTTTTTCAAATCACTTTTCTATATTTATCATTCTTGCTCTCTTGCAAAGGTTTTAACAATATTGTATTTCCTCCATCTCGATTAATTGTTGTCCTTTTATTTTTGCACAAAACCAAAGCTATAGTAGGAGATCATTTGTAATTATACTTAGTGGATGACAATTGAACAATAGTCTCATTGGGGGTCAAATTACTCATAGAAAACCTCTTTATCATAGAAAAGACACATTAAAAAAGAAATAAGACAATTGACTGAAGGGAATTCTAAATTACTCTAATCAGTTTACTAGAACTTTTAAACTCTAAACTTATTGTTTGGCTCATTTAACTACAGAGTACTACAGTATTTAACTAATCAGTATTACAGTATTTAACTAATCAATATTATACTTTTGTTTTCAAAGTTAACTTGTGAAGTTATTAATGAAATCAAAGTTAACTTGTTTCACTTGTTTGGTCCAAGTCCGATACATTTCACGTAAAGTCAACCAACTCACGTTTGTGGAAAATTATCTAACGCTTAAATACATACATACATAAGTTGACTTTCATGACGTAAGTTGTATATGTAAACCACGATGAGAAATAAACGTTGACTTGTCTAAAGCAAACCTAAAGTTTTGAAGCATGCGTCCGTCCATGAATGAATAAGTAAATATAGTGACTACTACACCTTTCCTTGCAACTTCATATATCGTAAATGTTTGCACCTCCATATATATTTAGATTTAACGTTATAAAACTACTCCGTAATATGAGTAAATAACGTGGTTTGAATAACTCTATTTTAATATCGGGTTTACTATTTTAAGTATCAACGCTTGTATAAAATGTGAAAGTATAAAAGAATTTAGAGTGATTTTTCTTTGATAAAAAGGGAACTTAAATAGAAAGATCTGCTGCCAAAAAAAAAAATAGAAAGATCAAAGTACAAAACACGAGATTCAAGGTGGAGGTTGGGGCCGAGCTCGACACAGGCATTATATAGAAAATTTGATATAATACCGTCAAGCACTATGTGTTACACGCTGATCGAACAACCCGAGTTATTGCATGTAATTTTAGGATTCCATGAATAGTAAGGCCTTGTTTTTTTCGGTTGAAATGAGTTAAACTAAGTTAAATTGAGGCGAGTTTAATTGAACTAAATTGAATGAAGTTGAGTTGAAGTGAATGAAGTTAAAGTAAGACTTAATTTTGTGAAGAGATGAGTTGAATAGACTTGGCTAAAACTAAACTAAACCAGGTTGAATAGAGCCGAGATGAAATAAAACGAGCTGAAATTAAGCTGGAAAGAACAGGACCTAAAGAAAATGATTATTTAGATCGTTTTAATTTTGAGCAATGTACAACCATATTTAAAAATAAAGAATTTTCAAGTAAACATTATTTTAATGTTTGAAGCATTTTTTTTATAATGTAATCTTTGAAGCATTAAAAAATAAAAAGTTAATATTTTTGTTATTAATCTACTATTTACCTAAAAGATCACAAATTCTCATGTGTGACGGACCGACCCGTCGTAAGTTTGCGACGAGTCAAATCCCCCTCACAAAGTGCAAGTGGGGGTGCAAGTGGGTGGGAAATGGAACCCCCACTTGCACTTTGTGAGAGAAAGGTGACCCGTCTTAAGCTTGCGACAGATCGCCCCGTCGCAAGCAAGACTTGCTGCTAAAAGATTTAACACATCTCCAAATTTTCGTGCCTAAGCAACACTCTACTATAAAATATTTGCTTTCTAATTATTTGATCTCACTATCTATATTTAGTCTTATACAATATTTATCTTTTAATTAGTTATATACTACTATTAATATTTAAGGTAATTATAGTCACAATTTTTTTCACACACTATTGTTTAGCTTTTAGAAGAACAAAACAAATTATCTACCAGTTTCAAAATGAAATAAAAATCATTATTTTCAAACTCTCTAATATTTTCAACAAAAAAAACGGCACTTTTTCGCGGGATCGACACTAGTGAAAGCATTAATTGGTTTTGCTTAAGGATCGACACTTGAATCATTTGCGCCCTAAGTAAAGTACATATGATCATATATGTACGTAAATTGAAAACAAAAGTCAAAAGTGGTTGGCTAAACATTAAGGATTAAGAAATTAACTAAAACTCATGTTTGGCAAATGAACAATAAACTTTGCAATACACTTTCAGTAGGTCTTGCTTGCGACGGATCGGATCTTGCGACGGGTATTTTGTGAGAGAAAATGGGTAGAGGGGACAAGGTGGGCACCCCCCATGTGCTTCTCCACTCACCCTTGATGGGTATTTTGTGAGAGAATATGGTATCCGTCTTAAGCTTGCGACCAGTGGTGGAGCTAGGGGGGCTAGCAGGGGCGCTCGCCCCCCCTGGCGGTTGAAAATTTCGAAGATTTTAGCGAAATTTTTCGAAATTTTTTAAAAGTGCCTTATGAAAATAGTCGTTCGCCCCCCCTAAAATTTTTCGCCCCCCCTAAATTCAAATCCTGGCTCCGCCACTGCTTGCGACGGATAGTGTCCGTCACAAATGAGAATTTGTGATACACTTTATAACTTCCTAACTTTTTATAACGTATATAACCAAACGAACAACTTATTACATCCTTTAAAACTTAGTTATTTACTAGCAAAACACTCACATTATCAATATGAAGCCTCCAACAACACCAACTAAACACACTAACAATGGCCAAAGATTCATCGTCTCATGCTTCTTCTTCATCTTATTTCTTTGTGCATTAGCTTCCATCAATGAAGTTAGATTTGACAACTTGTTAAATCTAAGCAAATGCGCGTTTTTTCCTACCCAAAACCCGTCTAACTCATCCATCTCCGGCTCAAACTATATGGACGATACCAAGTTGTCTTCTAGTTCATTGGATGAAATTCGTGTACTCGTAGGGATTTTGACATTGCCGGACCAGTACCAGAAGCGACATTTCTTAAGGATGATCTACGGAACTCAATCTTCCGAAGGAGCCAAGGTAGATTTGAAGTTTGTGTTCTGCAACCTTACAAAAGAAGATCAAAAAGTGTTGGTTGCACTAGAAATTATGCGGTATGATGATATTATAATCTTGAATTGTACCGAAAATATGAACAAAGGTAAGACGTACACTTATTTCTCGAGTCTACCAGATATATTTAATTCTACAGAGGGTCCATACCCGCCATATCATTATGTCCTTAAGGCGGACGATGATACATTTTTCAGAGTCGATAACTTGGTAAAGTCCTTAAGGCCGTTACCAAGGGATGATTTGTACTACGGATATGTAATACCGTGTCCAAGTATGGACCCGTTTGTCCATTACATGTCCGGAATGGGTTATCTAGTATCATGGGATATTGTCGAATGGATACGACAATCTGACATCCCAAAAACTCATATGGAGGGTCCAGAAGATAAGGTATTTGGAGATTGGATCCGAAATGGGCACCGGGGTAAGAATCGGTTTAATGCAAAGTGGTCAATGTACAATTATCCGGAACCGCCTACAAGGTGCACCCATGAGCTTTGGCCAGACACTATAGCCGTTCATCTTTTGAAGAATCAAGAGAAGTGGATCAAGACTTTGCAATATTTCAATGTCACTAAGGATCTCAAACCCTCCAAATTGTATCATATATCTTGAGGTGAATAAACTCATTATTTTGTTTCGAAAAATTCCGTTAGTTCTCTTAGGTTTGTTTACTCCCGAATTGAATAGGAAGGCGCAAGCATAGAGTCCTTCTATCCTGAGTTTGAACATATACAAAGTTCGTAAACTTGAGAAATCTGGTTAAGCTACATAGCCGGTATACCAGCATGCATAATTCTTCTTCCAATTGTATCTTACAAATTTTTCATTAATTACATTTACAGTATATTTACTTCATCAAACTGTGCATTCAAGTGGATATACATACATACATACATACAATGTCTAAATTTGCATGTTTATACTTCCTTCATCTATGATTTTTGTACTTTTATTCTTTATTAGGAATATTTTAGAGAAAAGTAAATAAAATTATAGTGCGTTTGTCACTCAACTTGCTCGATAATCAACTATGTACAGTATAAATTATTACTCCCTCTGGCCTCTGGCCCAGTTAATTGTTGTCATTTGCTTTTTGGACACTATTCATAAAAGGGGGAGAATCCTTAAAATAATTTCCGATGCATAACACAAAATATATTAACGTGAGATCTTGTTTGATTCGTCTTAATGAGCACGTTAAGAATATCAAAATTTTATAATTTTTAAACCTATGTACTAAAAGATATTTTTAAAATGAAATGTATATTGACAAATGTGTAAAAGGCAAATGACAACAATTGATGGAACAGAGATGGAGTATACAACGAGTACGATAGTTGATAGAACACGTTTATTATTTGACTGAAGTTTGCGTAAGTGTAAAGGTGCCAAACCCAAACCCAATAATGTGGATGGATTTAGGCCTAAAACATGACCCCATCACGGGATATGTTCCCAATTGCACATGATCAACCACGCCTTTTATGGGGTTATCAACAATGTATCACCATTTCTACACTTCTATATAATAATACTAAAATAACTAATACGGGTATGTTATACTGGGCAAATTATCATTTAAGACGATGCCGTCTTTAACTTAAGAAGGGTCAAATATGCCAACATGTGAAGAATAAGACAAAACCAGAATGTAAAGGGAACAGCAATATCAGTCATAGATGCCCATGTGAGATGATATTTGACCGTTTTAGTATTAAAATAGATACGTCCATACGCCCGTTTTAACTCATAAGGAAGACTGGGGGGGGGGGGGGGGGGGGAGAAAACGGCAATGTGCTCATACCAATATACTTTCTGTAATCTAACACTTCCATCATTCCATGACTCTGATTACAAAAATGACAATCGAGCCCGTTGCTTTGCTTAATAGTGAATTACCAATCCACAAGTTTATCGTACATAAGCGGATTATTTCTCGTTAACAATTGTGTAGTAAAGGAGGTAGAGTCTACCTGGAGATCCGTCTATCTTATCCTAGAACATCTTCCAACATGCATTTCATGAGTTCATGTTCCACCATTGTCCGACCCGCTAAACACGCTGTCAAGATAGACGACGCAATATTTCTCTGCAAATCCTTGCATTTTATTGCCAACTGAACATCCCACTTCGTATTTTTCCTAAGAAAAAGTACACAGTGCACTCAGTCTTGGCTAATACCATATAAACATAATTCGTTTAACCGTCCTTACACATTACAAACATACCTGTCATCCATCTCGGAACCCCCAAGTCTATTCATCATGTTATCAAATATCCTGTACAAGTCATCAAGAATCTTCATCTCATTCTCCAAGCTTTCTTGCAACTGCAGCAATGACAAGTACAATGAATGGTACATTTAAAACAATAAACCACAACCTAAATATATACGCAACCAATTTGTACACATGTTGTCGCTGGTTAAGTCATTGAGTGGTGACACTCAAGACATAGGTTTAAAACCCATTAGCATCATACTTCCTACATAGGTTTAAAACGATCTGCAAAAGAGTTTTGTGAGAATGGGAACTAAACACGAAACTTGGGTCTTAAATCATATTTTGCCCAAAAGGACACAAACTGAGGAAGCCATGCCAGAAGATAGAAGGAAGAAAGGTGTACCAGTGTCATGGTCCGAAGCCCTGGATTTGAAAGTTTTCGTAGATGCTCCAGCATTGCTGACGGCAATCCATAGTTAAAGAGGCCTTGACTGACCGAATGCCAAGTGCCCCTGACCAAGTGTGTAGTATTATCAGATTCAAGATAGGCTCCTTCAGAAGAGCTGTCCTCTGCCGCTTCGATATCTACAGAACAAAATTTAGAATTAGTTCACTTGAAAAAAATATAAAGACACATCTGTGATCTTGACTTCAATGATTTTTTCAAAACAAAGCCCAGATTTCTCCTGTTGAAAAATATAATGACAAGTAAAAACAACTTCAATCTGGCTCTTGTTGTAGAACAAGTCAAAATGTAATTATCGTGCAGAAATTTTTTAGACTACGTCATGAGGACTATCAACCAATGGCTCATTAGGGAAGATAATCATCTTTTCAGTACCAACAAGGTATCACAACCAAAAAATATAAGTCACGCACCTAGTGGGATGACATCATACGGGTTGTCCTCTTGTGGTAGAAATCCATAAAAGGTAAGCAGATGAGAACTAGATAGATTTCCATAGCTTAGGTAGCATTGTTCACCCTTCTTACATGGTCTTGACAAACGGAAGTTAAGAGTGTTGGTTGCAGAATCGGCTTTGCCATAGTGCAGGATATGTGGGTAAACCTGTAAACAAATATGCTAGCATTGAGGTATTTATACCGACATTCACAGGCATGTTGACTGAACATCACATGAGAACAGATGATCAGGCTATATTAGTTCATTAACAATTTCCAGAGTCAAAATTGGAGACCAAAATTTAACAGATATTATGTAGTTTATAAACGATAACTTGTATGTTTTCATTTCCAATGGAGCCACAAACCCACTAATCATTTGTTTTGGATTACGATAGAATAAGCAAAATGGATCCCTAAATGGTTGCGCATCTTAGTATTGTGATGTGAAACGGTCATTCGATCTAATATTCATTATGGGTCATTCGCAGATAGTCTGTTCGGGTGGCTAACAGCTTAGTAGAATTGCTTCCATCGGACAATCCCCACACCAACCATTTATGAGGGACATTGAGAACATTGAGTAATATTATT
Organism: Heliosperma pusillum; assembly: GCA_022085475.1. NCBI lineage: Eukaryota > Viridiplantae > Streptophyta > Magnoliopsida > Caryophyllales > Caryophyllaceae > Heliosperma > Heliosperma pusillum. The sequence continues at coordinate 54,052 of JAIUZE010046424.1, forward strand.
GTTGTTACTTGTACAGCCACTAAGTAAAATAGATTGGTTTAGGCTTCCAACAATCTATTGGGAAAAGATAAAACTAACCAATAAGCATCAGCAGTGTGGAAATCTAGCTTTGCTGAGATTGTTACAGAATGAAAAAATCAAATACAGCTAAGAGAACATACAGAATGATTTAAAAAGCCTGCAACTGGAATGAGACATGTCCTCAGCTTTCCATCTGGAAGCATGATTCTCATGGAATTCGAGTACCATAGCTCACAAGCCCATAGGTACTGTTCCCATGTGTAATACTCTGGCGGAAATATATACGGAAATGCTGTGCAGAGTGCAGGAAACAACTCATCGTATCGAGACCGCAAGTGCTGCAACATACATGCCAAACCAATAGATTAGATGTAGTGAGGTAAAACCATCAGTTTTAAGTCACTAGCAGTAAGACGCATAATATCCTAATCAACCTAACCACGTTATAATATGCGGTTCAAAGCAAGATAAGGGAACTTATAAATGCTCTGTTGAAATATAATCCACATCTGAATGTCACCACATTGCTTGGAGAAGAGAGATTGTACTACTTTATAGACCAAGGGGGCTATAGTCCTCCTATTGCCAATTGGTTTAGGATGGAACCTCCCTTAGTCCCTTGTGTTTTTTAAGTGGTCCGTCTCTCCTCCGTTCGGGTAAGGGCTAGGCCCATTTTCATGTTCTAACATGCTTGTTAGAAGCAAATGAAGAAATGAGATCAGAACATTAAGAAACCACCTTCAGAAAGCAGAGATGCCACAGCAAGATATTTTTAGAGAGAAATGAGATAAAGAAGAACCTCCTTGGCTTGAAATATCTCTTCTGATACCACGGTCTCATCCAGAGCCATCAATGCATCCAGCCCAAAGCTTAGCCCTACATCAAAGAACCCAAATGATGCAAAGAGAACATGAACAATGTGAACTCTGTATGCCGAGTTTTCATTCATAGTGATTCTTTAGTAAGAAAGCAATGTCATTGGAATAGAGTCAATAGACAAGTATCCATATGTTAGGAAATTCATTATTAAGGAACCCATAAAAGTGAAAAAAATGGAAGTTCACTGTTTAGAAATTAGATCGTAAAGACCACATATAATTTGAAGGGGGGCAGAAATAGGTGCCTACGCCATACTATATCAGCCTACGTGGCCTCCAGAAAACTCTGCTAGTTTCGAGTCAAAATCCTATTTCTAACAATTTTTACCAAATAATATAAGTGCGCCACAATAAAAGAAACCGAGAACAAGCAAGGCAAAGTGATATCCTAGAGGCCAGTCACATGTGGAGTTAATAGCACTTTTCAAGCAAAAATAGGATTATAAACCTTACAAAGTTAATAATCATCCGAAGCTGGAGCAATTCAAGAAAACATAAGCTAATAGAGCTAACCAGTATTAAATTTTTCAGGCAGAGCATCAAAATAGAGTTTGTATTTTGATTTAATGTTATGCCGCTCCCTCATGCTCCAAATCAACAGCATAGTTTCAGCAGAAATTCCATCTATGTCTTCCAATATATGAATCTGAGCTTTGTGGCAAAAAGAAAGTTTAGAGACGATTAGCTCTTGCCTTTGACGGTTACAGGAAACATATATGAATATGTTTCTAAAAGAAAGGTAAGAAAACATGATACAGAAAAAAGTTTCCTGTCACTTGATGGATGGACTATACCATGTCTGATTCATAGACAAGGTCTTCTGAAATTATAACAGAGATAGGAATTTCCAAAGCAATATCTCCCACTCCGAGGTCTTCGCCCGCCAGAGCTCCTCTACCCGCTCCTTCAACATCTAGTTTGTGTACAAGAAGCAAAACATTAACACGGAAAGAGTCCCAAGATAATCATGTTACATAATTATGAGAGGCCGACAAAATTGGAGAAAAAACATATTGATTATATCACATACAAGCTATCTCCAGCTTAGATTTAACCCCACACTTTTCAGCCCATTTAATTAGCTGCGCCTCATTGTCGGATGCTCCATTCACAATCCTTGCCTCCACTGTATTTTTCTCCCCAAAAGTCTCGATTCTTTTGATGATTGCAGCTTTTACATTTTGTAGGGACGACTTTGTTTTTGGATCACTAATCTTAATGCGGAGATCAACCTGAGAAATTACAAAATTGAGAGCCTCTAGCTCATTCCGAGGACTGTACCATTCTTCCATTGAATCGACACTCGTAGAGGCAAAATATAGCTCAATCTGAAGGAGATAAAAGTAATGTTATTGTCAGATACGTAATATAAATTCAAATGAACCAGTTCAGCTTCTGAGAAGCTCACAATTTTGTACTGGAAACATCATAAAAGCAAGTTAAGCAACAAATGGAATCGTCCGGAGCAAATTATATGTACTCCGTATATTTCACCAATGTGCTTTCTCAAACATACAATATTACAAGAACATCAAAATAGCTTACATCATTCAAGTGAATTATTCGGGCCATTTGAACCAACGCTTCCAATTTATTTTCCATAGAATCAGGTAATGCACCAAGATCAAAGCATAGACGATCACTAGCAGAAAAGCCTTTGTCTTTAAGCAACTTCTGCAATAGAGAAATACTCTAAAGGTTAGTAACTTACTAACATCTAGCAGATAACAATCATGCATTAACTTTAGCAACAATAACTTTAATCACGGACGAGAAAAGAGCGTACTGGTCTTAGACATGATATAAACAATTGAAACTTTATTAATCTTTGGAGAAATATCAATTCTTTTTAATTTAACTATCCTAAGAAACCCCTTGTGCAACTAACAGTGCGTAAATCGATAAAAAAACGTATCGAGTACTAAGGTGCCTCAATGGCTCCTACCTATGGCGGGTAAGAAAGGCCATATTAAGCGGCCTTATATTTTACGAAATCACAGCCATTTTAGAGCATAAAGCAAGCCAATTTGCATTCCTATCACGGCTAATACATTCACAATCGATCACTGACTTAATATTTACTCAAATTTTATTCATCCAAACCATAAGCCATTTCTATCAATCAACCTACCAATATATCATTTGCTACCAAGATTGGCAATCAATCAATGACGTGATCATTTACGACGATTTCTATCAATCAGCATAGCAACAACATAACCACATTAACATAAATTCAAATACTCAATTCTTTCATATTCTCTATCGAAGATTGCACTTACTGTCTTCTTCTCAAAGAGAGGATCATCCTCAGGCACTCTGAGAACCAAGATTCCATCATCACCCTCGCAATTCGACGTTGATGGCTGCCAAATAAACACAAATTTGAGGTCATATAACATTTCAAGAAGATGAACTCAACTTTATGTAATGCACACCAACTGTTCGACGAATTACTTGCATAAACAAAACAACAACAGTGGCAAAAGTAAATAATTTTCAAATACCCTTTTGTAAGCTCTTCAAGAAATTAAAGTTAATTAACAACAATTAACACTAAAAAAATGGGTTTTTTTTAAATGAAGAAAAAGTAATGCAGCATCATTAGAACTTAGAAGTAACAACTAAAGAAGTGATGTTATTAAGAATACATTTGTAAGAAGTAAAGATTAAAGATTGCAAGAACCTGGTGTGAAACCTCCATTGTTGTGAATTGTGATTGTTGTTAAGATATTAAAGAGGGGAAATAACAGGGTATGGATTATGGAAGAACACAAACTGTAACGAACTAACGACTTAAGTGTGGAGTTCGAAAGATTGTGGTCTAACCCTCTAAAACTTTTTTATTGTTTTAAGGTGAGAGTTAAGAATTTGTGCAAGGATAAATTCAAATTTAAGACCTAAGTATTCGTCTTAACCTGAAACAGGTTATATATCATACTATTTTTATACTATTGAGTGATACAACCATAAAAAAAAAAAAGATAACTAATAACCCAAACTGAAAAAGTGTAGTGTGGAGTTGAATGGAGGGACTATACTTTTTCAGTTTGGGTTATTAGTTATCTTTTTTTTTTTATGGTTGTATCACTCAATAGTAGACCTGGCAAAAGCCATCCGACTCGATTGATCTGACTCGAAAAGGTTGACCCGACCGAGACCCAAAGTTGACCCGAACTGCAACACCCGAATGTGACCCGAAATCCGATTTGACCCGACCCGAACATGACCCGAGCTTTTCGTGACGCGTAACTAACCTGACCCGAAAATGACCGCATCTAAAACCACCCAACCCAAAAAAATGACCCAATAAACGTAGCTATAATTGAACCGAAAAGACTTAAAATGGCTTTTGCCCTCTTATTCGTTGACCCAAAAATGACCCAACCCGAAATAACCCGACCCGGTTGACCCGAAACTGACCCGACCACAAACCCGAAATGACCCACCCGACCTGAATTCAATGAGAGGCCCGAGCTGACCCGACTCATAATGGCCCAACCCAATTGACTCATTTACAAGATCTACTCAATAGTTATCTATTTCTATATTTTGCTACTTTATATAGGGCATATGTCATGTGAAAATGTGATAGTAGGTCGTGTGTTTTGTGTGATCCAAAACCGTTCATCCATTTTTCCTTAATATTTGTGTCAAAAGCAATAAGTTACTATTAACCAGGACCGAGGGTGTAACGCCCCTAAAAACAGTCAGGTAGTTCAAAATAGCTCTTTATATTAATAATAGACAGCATCGGAATTACAAGGCGTCACCACCGTATTTGCCCTTCGGAAAATCACCGTATTTGCCCTCCGTAAAATACAAGGCTTATACAATAAATTAGATACACTTACAATGCTAAAACTAAAAACTCTATTTATTTAATTAAACATTTTATAAGTCTCGTCTTCTATATGAAGTTTCTCACTCTTGACCCCCCTGATACTTGTACCTAAAAAAAATATATAAAAATAACGGGATCAGCCAACCACAGGCTGAGTATGACTCCGGTTGCCTCCACCGGCCTTATGTCATTTTCATTATTCATTATAATTTTCCTCATTAATATCACTTCCCCGAGTAGAATACACTACCCGAGTTTAATAACTTATCAGCATACAATATTTCCTGCCATAAACCAGTCAGGTATCCAAAACATTATATCATTTCTTATTTTCATAAGATCACATATTCATGTCGCCACATTAGTACCGGTCTACCATTACTTAATATGAGAGACATTATGACTTCCTTCATTCATGAAGAATTCTCCTTATTATGCCAGAGTACGAGCTTACTGGAAACCAGTATGTCATCCACTCATCCAAATATTTTACCATTTATCACTTCAAAACCAACCAGATAGATATATACAAACATATATTCACATCACACTAATATCGGTATACCATTAATGTATGACACTACAAGAAAACTTGTTTCAGGCGACTGTTATAAGGCGACTGATACAAGTAGTCGCCAATTTAGCGACTGAAAATAGAATAAGGCGACTGAGATCAGTCGCCAATTTGGCGACTGAAACAATCCTCAGATTTTAATTAAAAAAACTCGGGCGACTGATTTCAGTCGCCAAATTGGCGACTGATAAGCCTTTTGGCGACTGAAATCAGTCGCCAAATTGGCGACTACTTTTTCAGTCGCCAATTTGTGTATTATTCCAGAATCGCGAAACTAATCCGCCACTCTCTACTTCCCCAAATTTCTTCAAAACACCCGAAACCTTAACCACCTCTACAAAATCGCCACCACTACTACTCCATTCCCTTAACCACCTCTCCGACCACCACTACGACACTAGCTATACCGATATCACCACCGTCCTCACCAACAAACTCCGACTCTTATTCTATTTCCGTCACTTTTCCTTAATTAGGTGCGATTTTGCTCTCCTAAATCTAATTCCTTAGCTTGTTTGTTTGTTTATTTTATGATTTTAATTAGTATTATGATGTTTATGTATAATTTGTGATGCTTACAAAGTTCTAATGGTTAGTTAGTTAGGGTTTGTGTAGGTTGATGGTTAGGGTTTATATAAATTGGGGGTTTTGTGAAATTGTTAACATTATGTTAATCGAGGTTGTAATTGACAATGTATTGGTGTTTTTGATGATGTTAGGATTGTTGATTGACTAAATTAGTATAAATGGGAGTATTATTGATGGTAGAAAGTTAGTACTCCCTCCGTCTTATTCATTTGTTTGCCCTTTAAATTATTTTTTATGGTTGTTTTAATCAAAAGGCAAATAAATAATTGTGATGGAGGGAGTAGAATGTTAGGATTTTATAATTAAAGTGTGTATGTATTATGTTAGTATATTGTTAATAACAAATATCCATGTTGATAATATTAGTTTGATAGTTGTTTAGTATCCATGTTGATAATGTTATTAATTAGAATGATAGTAGTTTAATTAGTGATATGTTAATTTTAGTATAGTTAGTATCCATGTTGACAATATTATTGTTTGGTTTATTATTGATAATAGATATGTTCCTAGAGGTAGTAATAATTGATAATCAATATTGTTGTAATTATTGTTGTGTGGGTTAATGTTTAGATTAAAATGAAGAGGTTGGAACGTACATGGATGTACGAAGATAGACTTGATAAGAAAAGACGTCCTACCGCTAGATTTATAAAGGGGGTTGCCGAGTTTATTGAATTTGCTAGACAACAAGACGAGTATGATTTAGTAGCAAAGAAACTTAGGTGTCCTTGTATTAAATGCAAAAACATGAGATATCTACATGACATTGAGGTTCAAGAACATCTTTATACAAACGGGTTTTGTCCAAACTACTACAATTGGATTTCTCATGGAGAATCATATTTTTCACTTCCCGAACAATCTCAAATCCCACAAAATGAGAACCCATATAGAGATATGGTAGTTGATGCATTTGAGTCTAATATTTTCAATAATGATCATATACCAATGAGTGAAGAAGAACCACACCCACAAGCAAAAGCCTTTTTTGATATGTTAAAGGCGAGTGAAAAACCATTATATGAAGGGAGCAAAATGTCATTGTTAGAAGCCGCCTCTAGGATAGTAACTTTGAAATGTGAGTACAATTTGCCATTTACTTGTGTTGATGGCATTGCTTCTTTGATTGAGGATGTTATCCCCGATAATAATGTCATGACCCGATCATTCTACAATACCAAAAAAGTAGTGAAAGGTCTAGAACTTCCGCATTACAAGATTGATGCATGTCCCGATGGATGTATGCTCTTTTGGAAGGATGATGCTTTACTTGACAAGTGTAGTAAATGTGAAAAGGCTAGATATAAGACAATTGAGGGAAGTATTGTCTTGAAAGGTAAAAAGGGAAAGAATGAAAAAAAGAGAGGTGAAAAGAGTAAGAAACCAATACCCGAAAATCCCGTAACTTACTTTCCTCTAGCTCCTAGACTTCAAAGAATGTTTGCTACCAAAAACATTGCCGAGCAAATGAGATGGCACAAGGAAAATCCCCGTACTCCGGGAAAGATGTGTCATCCGAGTGATGGAGAGGAATGGAAGCGGTTTGATATGCTTTACCCCGACTTTGCTGAGGAACCCCGTAATGTGCGACTTGGCCTTTGTACGGATGGTTTTGCTCCATTTGGCCAGTTTGGTAGAAAGTACTCTTCTTGGCCCGTAATGGTCACTCCATACAACTTACCACCTTGGTTATGTATGAAAAAACAATTCATCTTCTTGTCACTAATTATTCCTGGCCCTGATAATCCAAAAACCGCCTTAGATGTTTATTTGCAACCTTTGGTGGAAGAATTGAAACAATTGTGGGAAGTAGGTGTGCAAACATATGATGTGTCTTTAAAGCAAAATTTTCAACTAAGAGCTTCATTGTTGTGGACCATTAATGATTTTCCCGCCTACGGTATGCTATCTGGATGGTCTACCGCGGGAAAAAAGGCATGTCCTTGTTGCATGTACCAAAGCAAAGCATTTTCGCTTCCTTGTTCCCATAAAGTGAGTTGGTTTGATTGTCATAGACAATTCTTACCGGTGGGGCATGCCTTTAGGAGCAACAAAAAAGCTTTCAGAAAAGGTAAAGTGGAGCGCAATCATGCTGTAGATCGACTTCCGGGGGATAAGGTGTGGGATATGGTTTGTGATTTGTCACGTACTATTGATTGTACTAAAGCAGAGACGGAGGTGCTGAAAAAGAAGAAAATTGGTTGGTTTAAAAGAAGCATTTTTTGGGATCTTCCTTATTGGAAAACGATGTTAATTAGGCACAATTTGGATGTAATGCATATAGAAAAGAACTTCTTTGAGCAACTGATTCACACGATTATGGATGTAAAGGGAAAGACTTGTGATACTGTTAAATCAAGAGAAGATTTGAAGACAATTTGCCATCGTCCCAATCTTCACATTCGTAGCGATGAGTCTTTGCCAAAATCTATTTTTACACTTGACAAAGCTCAAAGGAAGGTCTTATGTGAGTGGTTAAGAAAGTTAAAATTTCCTGACGGATATGCATCCGATTTTAGTCGATGTGTTGATATGAAGGAGCTAAAGTTGCAAGGCTTGAAAAGTCATGATTGTCATATCTTCATGGAACGATTATTACCTGTATCTTTGAGACATCTCCTCCCCACTCCTGTGTGGAATGCAATTGTTGAGATAAGTCAATTTTTTCGAGATTTATGTTCGTCTTCAATATGTGTTGATGACATGATTCGTCTTGAGGAGCAAATACCAGAGATATTGTGTAAGTTCGAGATGATATTTCCTCCATCATTTTTTAATTCCATGGAGCATGTACCGATACATTTGCCTTACGAAGCCAAAGTTGGAGGCCCCGTCCAATATAGGTGGATGTATCCATTTGAAAGGTAAGATCACTAAGTAGTAATTAAATTATAATTATTATCGTACTATCTCTTTAATTGATTTAATATTTATATACTAGTCTTAACAACTATTAATCCCATCAATTATTGAATAGGTTTCTTAATCACGTGAAGAAGAAAATTGGTAACAAAGCTCGGGTTGAAGGTTCAATATGTAATGCGTATTTAACGGAAGAGATTGCAAATTTTTGCTCTCTTTACTTTGAAAAACATATTGAAACCAAAGCAAAAAACTTGAGTGTTGATAAAGCGGATGAACTTGAGACAAGTTTACCCGAGTTTTTCCAAATGCATGATGATGAGGGTTGTTCATCAATTGGGGGAACAAGATATTTGGATGACAAAGAATATGATCGTGCTCACCTTTACGTTCTTTCTAATTGTGAGATTCTGGAATCATATGAAACGGAGTTTGTGAATGATTTCATTAAAGCACATCCTAATGTGAATAGAGATGATGTTTGGAGTAACCATGAGGATCAATTTGCAGCATGGTTTCGGAACCATGTAATTGAGTTAAATATCCAAGATGATTTGATAAGGACTTTGGCCTTTGGTCCTTCACGAGAGGTGAAAACGTGGAATCGTTACTCGGTCAACGGATTTAATTTCCATACATTCAACTACGGTAAGAATAAGGCTAGGTGCAATTATGGTGTTACTATTTCTTCTCTTGATGACAACGAATACTATGGTATAGTTGAGGATATATTTGAGTTGAGCTATAATGGGCGTGAGCGTTCTTATAATACTGTCTTATTTAAGTGTGAATGGAAGGATAACTCTGTGGCCGGTATGAAAGTTCATGAACGTTATAAAATCGTCGAAGTGAATCATACCCGGACATACTCAAAGTATGATCCATTTATACTCGCACATCAAGCCAATCAAGTATATTTCGCTTCTTATCCAAGCACGAAGAATGATCGAAATCAAAAGCAGTGGTGTGCAATTTTTAAGACAAAAGCACGCTCACAAGTAGATACAACTTTTTTTCAAGAAGAAATAGTATCTAGCGGGTTTTTGTTGTCTCCACCTGATGAGGACATCCATGAGAATGGAAATGAAGAGGGTGAAGGTTTAGAGAACGAGGATGGTGATGGTCAAGTTGACGGTGATGGTGGTGTTGATAGTGATAATGATAATGAATCAATTGGTGATGATGATGAGGACGAATTTGATGATGATAATGATTAATTGGGTAAAGATATATTTATATATATTTTAATTAAGTTTTTTATGTTATTTGATGTTTTTTTATGTTATTAACAGTTTATGTTTGTTTTTTATGTTATTAACCGTTTCTAACAATTTGAATATTTGTGTACTTGTAGATGGCAGGAGGTCGAGGTAGACAACGTGGCGGCGGTTCAAACAGACGCCGTAGTACTTCTTCAGTCGACGAGGAGGAGATGGAGATTATTGATCAGCAGAGTCCGGTAGTGGTCGAGGAATCGACCAATGACGAGTCCTCGGATCAGACATCGGAGACGATCCAGTTCACGCCGGAAGGGAAGATGATACTTGATCCCGCGGGGTTTTGGTAAGACAACCACCAATGTCTTTAATTTATTAGTTTATAATTATATTACATTATTATTTACCATAAATGCATACTATTCCATAATTTATTTTTCAGGTTTTCGTCTCAAAAGGTTGTACGCGGTTGTACTCAGAGTACAAAGCAGAAGATGACGGGAGTTGCTCCTACTTGTTGGACCAAGGCTACCTCTGCACAAAAAGAGGAGTGGTTCAATAATTTTAGGGTATATTATTTTTGTTTATATTTTCTTATATTATTATAGTTTTTAATTAATAATTTATTTTACTAATACTTACCTTTTAAATTGTAGAAAACATTTGACTGGCCGGCCGGAATAGAGTATATTGTACGTCAAAGGTACAATGAGACGTGCACTAGACGGTTAAGGGACAACATGTATAAGGTTGTCAAGAGGAAGAAGGAGCCGGAGCATATGAGAGGTATTTAATTGTTTTTGTTATTTGTATATATATAGTTATATTTTTACACATTTTATCATATTTTATTATAATACTTATTTAACTTGTAGGTGGTGCATATGAAGATATGCTTAAGTATCGTGAAACTGAGGAGTTTCAGGCTAGGTCGGCCCAAGCATCCAAAAATAAAAAAGGAGGAAAGAAAGATGGAGCGGCTGAGCCGTCGCATCACGCAGGATCTCGATCTTTCCTTAGCCTAGTTTTGGGTGTAAGTTATAATTTCCACTTTTTCCTCCATTTGAAAATTATAACTTAAATTCTTTTTATTATTAAAATTTTCTTATACAAGTCTTTAATTTTTTCTTTTAGAAGGGTAAGAAGAAAAAAGCTAACACGCCCACAGCTCCGGAGCTCTTCCTTGACACCCATTCCCGGCTCGAAGACAATAGAAGATATTGGATCAAACCAAAAGATAAGGAATTATATGTAAGTTTCAAGCATTTTTGTATTTTTACAATAAGTTCAATTTTTTGAATGTTTAACCAATATTGTAGCTATTTTTAATAACAATGTTTATATTTTGTAGGAAGCATTTTCCGCCGAGAAACTTAGGCATCCCGAGAAACCCGATAACGAGATTTGGTTCGACTTAGTAAAGGGTTTCAAGAAGGGGAACGTCTACGGGATTGGGTCGGCAAAGAACGTATTTTACGAAACTCCAAGGGGAAGAATGTCGTCCACCTCAAACCAAACCTACGAGCCGACAGTCGTGGGAAGACTCCAAGCCGCACTTGACGAGGAAAAAAGAAAAAACGCGGAAAGGGATGAAGAAATAAGGATAATGAAAGAGAAATTCAAGGCTTGGGAAAGCAGGTTTGAGAATTGCAACCAAGGTCCCCCTCCCTATCGGCGGGATTATGATGAAGGCAATGGAAGTGGTGGATTCCAGGCCGAGTCCAATCTAAACCTTAGCTTCTGATATAGTTTAGAAACTTGTTACATGAAACAATTTATGGTTGAAACAATTACGTTTAAGAAAATTTGTAAACTTGAAACAATTTTTTTTATCTATATGAGGATGTTGGTTTCACATCGTGTTGTTGTAAATGTGTGAAATCTTTGTGTTTTCTTGTATACTTGCAGGTAGGGTATGATGGTATGGTAGGATGAAAATGGAAATTTTCATGCAATATCACAGGTATTTTGGCGACTGAAATGTTCATTTGGCGACTACTTTCAGTCGCCAAAACCCCTGTATTTTTGCAAAGTGAAAATCCATTTGCGACTGCTTGGCGACTGAAATCAGTCGCTAAATTGGCGACTGAATAATATGGTAGTCGCCAAAATGGCGACTGATGGCGACTGATTTCAGTCGCCAAATTGGCGACTACATAATATTTCAGTCGCCAATTTGAGCGACTGATTTCAGTCGCCATTTTTCACAATTGGCGACTATTTTTTCAGTCGCCAAATTTGGCGACTGAAAGTAGTCGCCCGAATGTTTTTTGGCGACTAATGACAGCGACTAGGTCTTGGCGACTGAAATCAGTCGCCAAATTCATTTTAGCGACTGAAATAAGTCGCCAATATCAGTCGCCTGAATGTTGTTTTCTTGTAGTGTGAGAGACATTACTATTCACATGGAGCCAACGCCCCTGGAGACAACGCTCCTTTAATTCACATGGAGCCAACGCCCCGGAGACAACGCTCCTTTACTTTCACATGGAGCCAACGCCCCTGGAGCCAACGCTCCTTTACTTTATATGGAGTCAACGCCCCTACTGTGTACACAGTTTTGGTTTTCTTTGTCATCTCAAACAAATAATCGTATCCCGAATGCTACAATTGGTCAATCGTACATTATAACGTATGTACCATCAACACAATCATATATTCATAAGACGGCAATTTAAATAACATGTCATCAATATTGCAATAATATGTCATTCTGACGTCGATAATACTTTCAAATAAATACTACGGGTGCATTATTAGCTTATGATAAAGAGTTAATTATTTCTACAACGAAATGATTCCGAAATTATACCTGAATCGTGTATGAACTAGTACGCACACTTATTTTTTATATATTTTTATGTGTGTTGTGATTTGTCATTCTCTTACCTACTTATTTACGTCAGATTACTACACCTTCTGCTTCTTGTTTCTATACTGAAATATTTCTGACTTAATTCTTCTTAGGAGGAGCCATGAGATTTCACTTGTGTTTTAAAATTCTATGTTACCATAATAACTAGTATGTGGTAAGTTCAACGGCTTTTTAGTCACTATTTTTATTTATGATAATCATGTTCACGTATATCTTCTCGTTCTGTCTAGGACTAGTACTCCCTACTACTTAGTTCATAAACAATTATTACTACATATATTTATCAAGTTGTACGTCTTATTAGAGTATGTCTATTTTATTTAAGACGTGGTAAACTTAGTTTACCCGGACGTTACTCGGGTCGATACGGGCCTAATTCTGAATGATAATAGAACTTATATACACATCAACTATTAATTATCATCTTATTTCGACTATATATTTAAGACGATAATCAAATAATCTTAATGAGGAAGGGTTTCGAAGTCATACTAACGTAATTATAATGATTCTAATATAAAACTTACGGACAAAATAATAGAGACAATTACTTTTACTGTCCTATTCTTTCATTTATATATAAGACGGTAAATAAATAGTTATAACGATGAAGGGTCCCGAAATCATACTTTGATTAGGTATGAGAGATGATATAGAAATGACCCCTTTTTTTACCCGCTTGTCAAGCTCCATTTATCTATGGCTTTCTATTTTCTCTCGCTTTTCTTTTGATTTTTTTTTCGCGTTCAGTTGTTCTGGTAAAAATATGATGTAGCACCATACATACTTCAATTGTATGTGAACATTTTGATAGGATATATATTCTTCATCATTTGGTTAGTCATACATGAGCTACGTGTCTAAAGTGTAATAATTTTAGTTTTTTTTTCTTTTTTTTTCTTTGTTTTGATAGTTATCTAATTGTAGTAAAATGAATATGGTAAGAAAGAATTTTACGGGTTGCTTTTAATGCGAGTCCCGACTTATAAACACTTCCTAGGTTCATAAGTAGAGTCATTTCGTTTATACTGATAAATATACATGTCTAGTTTATAAAATATGATAGTCCTGTTAATATAAGTATATCTTAAGATTTATTTTATTCGGGATATTACAGAGAGTGTATAAGACAAAACACAATGCTTAGATATTAGCAAAAAGATATAATATAGACTTATTGTTTTCCTTGTTGATTTTTTTTATACCAAACACAATGTAATAGGTGACGGGTATAACTTTGAATTTATAATGTATAGTAAGACATTTTTGTTTGGAATGTTTTTTATTTTTATTTATATTTTATTTTTGGTGCGAATGAGGGGCGTAGCCCCGAGAATAAATTAACTAGAAGCTATTACACAGGGAATAGAGACCCCAAAAATGTCTTCTCTAAGAATAGAACGTAATGCAATTTGGGGGGAATCAAAGTTCGCTATAGAATTAGTAGAAGAAATTCCTTTATTGGCTAGCCAGTCACTAGCTCGATTTGCTTCACGAAAACAGTGTTCCACCTTAACGATCCAATCGTCTCTCTGTTTCAATTTTTTGCAACGGAGGACGAGGAATTTTAGATTATTGCTCAGGAGTTGGTCGTCATTGATCCAGTTAACACACGTTTTATTATCCATGTGAACCAGAAGTTTCTTTATTCCCATAGTCTTCGCTCATTCGAGACCAGCAAGCACGGCTATTAATTCCGCTTTCATCGATGTGCATATTCCTCCAGAAAGATAGAACGCTGAAATGTAATTACATGTTTCATCCCTGAAAATTCCACCACATCCTGCTAACCTTGGAATGTTTTTTAATCGAGTGGTCTTGGATTGGGTATTATCAGCTTGATTGGTTATAGGTCAATTAAAGTTATTAAGCTGTGAGTTTGCTTTACCATTTTAGTTCAGTTTTGTCAAATTATTTTTCAGAGTGTCATTCTTTTGCCATCAATTTCAAAGAAAATAGTTATAAAATAATATTACCTAAGAAGTAAGAACCTTAATCTCTTCAAATTATAAATGACACAAGGCCTCTTTAGTGTCAAATGATCGTATTTCAACGTGAGTTTTATTTTTAGTTACAGAAAAAATAAGCATTTCTATTTCCCATAAATCGAAAAATGGAACGTAATGCAAAATAAAAAAAATCCTATTTTCTTTTATTGAAAAAATTACATTAAACAAAGTGCCACCATAAAAATATCAGACTTATTTAAGTATGATCTTATAAAAAAGGGGTAAAACAAATACATGACATATATATCAATAGCAAAGTTGCAAACATTTATAAAGTTTGATAGATAGAAGTTTTAGGTACTTACTATATTTAAATTTGACAAAATCTATTTTTGTGGGGGTTTTGAAAATTAGCAATCTTTTTGTGAGCCTAACCACCTAAAAAAATGCTCAATAAATTCAAGTAGTGTTCATTGTTATAGTATGAGATAAAAAAAATCATATGTCGACAACGTTTAATTTATACTCCGTAGTATATTTGAGGAGAAATTAATTAGTAAATTGGCTTGTTTGTGCCTAACATACCTATATGGCTATATAGCATTTCTCCGCTCCGATCAATTGAACAAAGGCAACTTATTTATACATTTACAAAGTATCAATTCACACATAAAAAAACATTATCTAAAACATGTATATTAATCAAATGAATGAAAATTTAGAATAATCGAGACAAAGTAATTTTATCCTTACAATTAATCAATTCAATGTGACAGTTTTAGACTTCTAGCTGTAGTTCTTCTAGTAAGTAGAGACTACTACTTATAGTAGGAGCCGGGGAGGAGCTTGAGCACTAAACTAGTGGTGATCTACAAATGATTATCCAACGTACCTTACTATGTCCTATATCAAGTAGTATACTTAGTACCTGATTAATACTTGTGTTCTTCGGGAGAACATCTTCCTTATATTTAAAGAGACCTCTCATAAATAAAAAAAATAAGGGTTATTTAATGAGAATAATCCAACCTATGCCTACTCTTCTCATATTAATCCATACTGAAGTTTAACCGAGAAAAATCCTATCTATCCCCTCATTTATCTTTTAGTGATCTTTGCCCATTTTTTACCTGTTACTATCGGTATAGTATCAGGTCATTTTTTATTAGGGGTCTTTTTCTTCATTTATTACCTTCTTATTCCCTTTCTTTCTCCTTCCTTTTAACTCCTCCATTTTTTTTTATTATTCATCTTTAAAATTCTACTTCTTAATTATTCCCCCATTTATCTCTCAGTAATTTTTAAAGTTGTTTAATAATTAGGACTCCTAGTTCTTCATTAAACTCAAGGAGTTCTAGTATCTATACTAATTATGTTGTTGATAAGGCGGATTTGTTGTTGGCGTTCGGGGTTGCTCCCATTAAGTAATACTGTGTTGATTCTCAGATATTCCTGGAATCTTGAAATTATTTTAGATGATGCTGAGATTTCTGCTCTTCGATAGTGATGAGCAGCAGTATTAGAAAGGAGAGACGGAAGAGGATGCTGAATCTTGCCATTATTTGCATTATTTCGAGTGAACAATTATGATCACATTTTTTCTTTTTCCTGGGTTGGGGACACAATATGAAACGAATGCCAGTCAAATCAGTCATTTGGAGGAGCCATGTTTTGTGTTAAACACAATCAACATATGTCCAAATTAATTAGTAACCTTGCAAGAAACTGTTTTCAACTTTGAATCTATTGATGTTTGACAGAGAAATGAAAAGCATCATAGTTTCCTTTGATGAACCTACATTTGGGAACGGTGGTTCAATGGGAGGATATCTGAGATTTGTATGTCAGATTGTTTGGGAATAATATCAGTATTGTTTGTACTGCTTTCAGAATTCAGTTGAGGAAGGGGTTTTGATTCTTTGTTCTTGTTTAAAGTGAGAAGAGAGAGAGAGGGGGAGGGGCAATGATATTCAGGCAACAAGTCAAGGTAACCGGCTCAATAGGTTCCCCTTCCATAAGATCACTAAAAGATAAATGAAGGGATAGATAAGATTTTTCTCAGTTAAACTTTAGTATGAATTAATATGAGAAGAGTAGGCATAGGTTGGATTATTCTCATTAAATAACCCAAAAAATAAAAAGAGTACGTGGGAGATAGACTATGAAAAGTTACAAACTGAAGACGGTTATAAATAAAAGGAATTGTTTATTTGAATAGTAAATGTAAGGGAGTAGTAGATATGGCCATATGGGATCTAGATTAGTGGCAGATTGGCAGTAGATATGGTCGAATGTAATGGAAAGATCCTTTTATTGTAGTGACTGATTGAGTGATTGTGGTTGGCTGCTGCACTAAATGACTAAATGAGTTGACATGGAACTTTTCACACTTTCACCACATACATGCATGATACAAGTACATATACAGCTTCACATAGATCAATGCCCAGCCATGCCCAGCCCAGCCTTTGGGCCCACACGCGTATCACGTGTGTTCTTTTTTGCTTCCAAGAGCCTTCCGCATTTAGTTGAATAGTTTCCCTTCCAAATTGGTTTACTTGATTACTCGGACGTTAGGTCAAAGTTCTATAATTCTATATTCTGCTTTTTCTCTAGAAAAAGACTTGGATTTGTTCATTTTGAAAAGTCGATATGAAATCCTTCGTTATAAATTTAGCATAACAATTTCTTAAGGATAACAGCCGGGGTGATACTGGTCCGTTAATGATGTTTCGTATATGATGAAATTGTTATATGTTGAACATAGTATAATCAGGGGCGGACGCATGAATTTTCTCTATGGGGGGCACAATTTTTTTTCGAGTTACAATAAAGAAGTTACCCTTTACCACAGGAACGTTTTTTTAGCTCGATTTAATCTTATTATATGGATTTTAAAGGCCTAATTTCGCTAAAACAATGGAATATTTTGAAAATGTGGGCGCAATAATCTTTGAAATTTTCATAATTCCATTGTGAATTTTGCGGTCCGTTTTCAAACCCATATACATGCAATATATGCTAGTTAAACTTTTGAAAAATAAATGTAACTATGGTAATCAAACCAACAATCTTATTGATATAGTGTCATTTCACCCCACATTTTCACCCCTTTTCATCTCGTTTTGTTTGCCTTAAACGCTCCCTAGGAGCGTTTCTACGTGATTTACCTTCTTCTAGCATGTTTCTTGCTTTTATCGTGTTTTTGTAGGTAAACCGTCAATTGAGGCGATTTCTACCTACTTTTGATCAACAAAGAAGAAGGTGAATCATTCGGAGGACCCACGGTACACCTAGGGGGGCCCACATACCCTTGGGGGCCCTACTTGACGCGCCAAAGCCCTTCCGAGTCAAGGCAAGCGAAACCGAGAAGGAAACAACAAAGTCAAGTGAAGGAAGAAGGAGATTGAGCATCTCACGGTCGTGAAATGCATCTCACGGTCGTGAGATGCTTTGCCAAAAGCAAGGATTTTCGTGGATTTGGTTTCACGACCGTGAAACTCATCTCACGGTCGTGAAACCCATCTCACGGTCGTGAAATGAGCTTCACGGTCGTGACTTGTTCGTGAAAGTCGACCTTGATTCTGCCTATACTCTCACGACCGTGACTTGCCATTTCACGGTCGTGAGACGTGTTTCACGACCGTGAAACCCATTTCACGGTCGTGACTTGTCCAGTCCATGAAGCTTCTCGAGGCCCATCTTTCCTTCATTTTGTAAACCTATAAATAGACCCTCTTATGTAATTTAAGGGCACGAAACCCTAGATCTGAAAATTTCATAGAATTAGTTTTAATCTTGTATTAATCTTCCTTAATTAAGCAAATTAGTCGGTTAATTAGTGATTTGAACTTGGTTTAGTGTATGAACTTGGGTTATATTCAAGGATTTGTGACGAAATCTTGGTATTTATATCAAAGTTCTAATCTTTCTCCAAGTTGGTATAATTTCTCTACTTAATCTTGCCTTAAATTAAGCTTTCATTTCGTTTATTGTTATCTACTTATTGTTAATTAAAAATGTTTAATGTTGTTGTTGATTTCCTCTTACAATCTTTAGTAAATATCGAATTCCCCTCAAGTATGAGTGAGTAGTAATCTTGCTAGGGTAATGTGGGGGATTATGGGTCCTTGTATGGTTTAATGTGTTATTGTTGGGGTTAATAGTTGATTATTGTCTAGTCTCCATGCTATGCTTATAACATGTTTGATGAAATGCTTACTTGAGTTTGCATGAATCTTGCGCTTGTTTCGAATGCCATAAGATCGAAAGTCGTGGTCTCTCGTAGAACCGCTAGTTTTGGCAAGCCGTATCTAGTGACGCGATAGCTAGTTAGAGTCGGTTTGAGGAGGAATCGTAAGAACGGAAGCCTCGATTCGCTTTCCTAGACTAGATGATATTTCGACTCTTAGACCCGACCCTTGCACCCGACTTTACTACCCATATGAACCCACTCACCCTAGTCTTCCCTCTTATTTGATAAAAATCCAACCTTGATAGCTTTAGACTCCTTTTGTTGTTTTTAATTGCTTTTAATTGTTGTTAATTAGTGTAGCCAACAAACCCAAACCCAAATCACTTTGTGACTTGCAAGAGACTTTTAGTAGACATTTAGATCAATTTTGAACAACAACCGTCCCTGAGATCGACATCCCTACTTCACAACTATTTTAACAACATCACTTATAGTTAAATTCTTGTACAAATTCGAATAAACACTAACAACACACTCATATTTTGAAAAAATTCAGAAAGTAAGAAATAAGTAAAAAAAAAATGTCGTAAAAATTACCATATGATGAACAGTTAATTTTGGTTTATTAGCATTTTTAGGTCTTCAAATATACAAATATAAGAGTTGGCAAAGTGGTCACATGCTAAAGTTGTGTACAAATGGTCGGGGGTTCAAATCCCACTAACATCATAAAAATATTAAATTTTAAACAACCCAAAAAATGAGTGTAGCAGGGCTTAAACACAAGTTGTTACAGAGGCTGATCACTACATATACACTTACCAACTTAGCCACATTGAATTAATGTTATTAATGCCATTGTTTACTACTTAACACAAGTTTCCAGAAATCCATGGTGGGCACGTGCCTCCCTTGGCCCCCCCCTTAAATCCGCCCCTGAGTATAACGGTCTTATTTAAGTATTTGTGCTACTATAACATTTGATTTTATATTAGTAAGCGTATAACTAAATTTTTAAGTTAGCTATAAAGAAATGAAAAAAAAGTAACCGTGGAAATTGACATTTGTTGTCGTGTGCTCATTGCTTACAACTAGTTTTCATTTGTTTCTCGTGTGAAAAAAAAAAACACTTTATAAGTTGATATAGAATTACGAAACACAAATTAGAAAATAAATCGACTCACCCATGAATCAGTAGGTCTTGCTTAAGACGGGTCGGATCTTGCAACGGGTATTTTGTGAGAGGAAATGGGTAGAGGGGACAAGGTGGGCACCCCCCATGTGCTTCTCCACTCACCCTTGATGGGTATTTTGTGACAGAATATGGTATCCGTCTTAAGCTTAAGACGGATACCTCCGTCTTAAATAAGAATTTGTGCCCATGAATAGACCTTATCCAAAATAAATCATTCGTCTGTTACTGCTAATTAAATAGTAAATTTTATGTAAATAAACCGCATGCATGGTGAGACTTTCTCATACAGTAACTAATACTCAGTCATGAAGAAACTGAAATTTTATACATCTACTAGTTTTAGACCCGTGTAATAAATGCACGGGTTCAAAATTCAGATATACAAAATATTGTACATAATTTTGATATAAGTTTTTATATATCAAAGGGTTAAGGTTGTTAAGCTACGTGACATGAGTTTAATAGGTTTATAAAGGTGTATATATAAGTACATTTTTACAACATTAAGTCTCATTGAAGACAGTATATATCCGTCTTTAATGAGATTTTGTGTTTTTATAAAGATGTATCCCTGCATCTCGGTTATTTCTTTACCTTTTTCAATTTTATGGTATATAATTTATTTGTTACTTATCTATATTAAGAAGATTTTTATGAAGATGTATCCCTGCAATTTTCATTTTTTTTTATCAAAGAAAAATTTCAGATCTGATATTAATTTTAATTTTACCAAAATAATTAATATTTTGTTTTTCGATTTGTATAGTTTTAATATTTTGATTAAATTATTCGATTTGTATATAATTATGGCTTTTTTTTTAATTTGACTACTTTCTGTAAATTTTCCTTGTAATTTTGTCATGATCATTTTAAAAATCTGTGGCATAATTATTTTGAAATAAATTTTGATTTGTCTTTTCTCGAATGGCAAAATTAATCATATTATAAGTTTAGAATTTAGATAATGAATAAATGAGAGAGTGAATCAATATCTATCTATATTATTAAAGGAAGCTTTTTTCGAGCGAATATAGAGTCTCCAACTTTTCGAAAACACTTCAGCATTCCAAATTATACAAACTACCCATATAAATATATTCATGTATTTCCATTGTACGCAAAATTAACATATAAAAAATTGGATGTATCCTACAACCTATAAAATACGGAAGGTGATATACAACTATTCTATATTTTCATGTTCTCACAAAAATGGTGATGCACTACGACACCTAATAATATAATTAAATCTGAAGATTATAAAATTCTACCATGAAAGTTAGATTGGATAAAATTAATATACAGAAACCTAAACAAACACTATTACGTTAATATGTTTGTATATATATACATGTATTTTCATTCAAAAATTAATAATCACCACTTCACGTTATATTGTTTTTATTTATGTTTCTTACTTTTGTTGTGTTTATTTATTTGAATCTTGCGGTTTATATTGTGTTTAAATCTTATTGTAGCATTAGTCTACAAATACGTTGTTTTTGCTTTGAATCAAATTATTCACTAATGATTTTCTAACAAGTCTTATCTATTTTATGTGTAGGTTAACATATATTACTCTGTATGATTCTGATGAAGAAACAACGATCAATAAATTATTCGGTAAGGTCGCTTTTGAATTTTAACATAGAGTAGCATAAATGTTTCATTTTCGGATTTATTGTGTACAAATGTATGTAGATAACTTTATTTTCTATGAAATTTCAATACATTTCAACTAACTTGGATTTAAGTTTGCATTAGTTTGTTGATTTTTTTTTTCAGTAGTTAATTGAATATCACCTTTTTTGTAACTACTTCAATTCTGAGATTTTTTTAGTATCATTAAGAGTCTCTCATATGAAAATCCGTACAATATTACATTGACGTCATGGTCGACATCATCCATATTAACGAAATTGTTGTTTTTTTGTTTTGGCAAGAGTCCTTACCCAAAAAAAGAATTTGCACTTTCTACGACTAATAACATTCTTTCTAAGCCTGGTGTTATAAAGAGTCAAGCTTCATGAAACACTCTCGAACAATATTAGAATCAAACTTTTATGAACTACTAATATATTTTTATTTTCAAATATTTAATTTGAATATGAGATAAAGTATAAAATATATTGTTAAAAAGAAAAAGATGTTGTACGGTTTATTAAAAGTAAAGATTAGAGATATTGAGTTTTTTGCACATAGAACTTCTATCTTCCTTTGGGGCTATTCGTCTTAACTATTACGTATAATAGACTATTAGTAGTAGTAGTATACTCTTATATGATAAGCATACAAAAGTCCAAATTTACTCCATATACATAGATAGATGGGGTTCTTCATGCTTATAAATTAACCTGTTTTACTTATTATTCTATGTTCTGCACTTATGTGTTAGTGTTTGTAGAAAATTTTATTATGATGATAAAAAAATACTAACACAAATTTTATTAGGTGAAATTGGCATAAGAGGAACTTGATCAAAATACTTCATCTACTCACGAATATACCTTTGCTTCTTTCGACTGCACGTCTTGTGGAAGAGTGCAATATGGATATTATGTTTGAGATTGTGTTCTTGCACTATTAAGCCGTATAACTTATTTTAAACTATTTCAAGTAATTACAGACTTTGAAAGAAAAAAAAAAGTATTTCAAAGGATAAGTGAAAATTACAAAATTAAGTTTTGTTAGCATTCTCATCATTATGACTCGTGCATCGGCATTTCTTTTTAAAGTCATTGTTTTCAGCTTATAAAGATAATTACGTAACTTTTTATATGAGGGTAATGACTCTAAAATTTCAGTAATAACGTTTTTTTTTGTCATAGTCAAGTTACTCAAGTAGGTATTTCTTTAATCTATTTGAGGTTTTTTCTACTATGAGACATACGGTGTTTTTTGTACTCCTTTTTTAGATGTTTACTCTTTATGGGTTTTATGGGTTTTAAGACGGGGATTATGATGAAAATACGAGTCAATTAGTCTTTAATTAAGGACAAATCAAGATTTGAGAAATACACTTCCACCATTAAGTTTAGCTAAGTTAAGTGTAATACATAATAAGATAAAGAAGATGGCATAAGTTTGACTATAATACATAGAGATATAGAAGCTGGAGAGTGGAGTCACATAAATATAAATTTACTTCTATGTAAGATATAAAATTTAATGTTATGTTTGTATAAAACTATGATATGCCCAATGATACCTATACTTACGTAGTCACCAAGTTGAGATTTATTATATAAGAATTGCCTTCTATTCATTTGATATGCATACATTAAATCTTTTGTGTTTTTACTACGGAGTATTTGTTAGGAGTCTTTTCTATTTATTTGATTTATGGAAATGCATAATAATTTCATAATTTAGATAAACTTCAACGTAAATACTCTACTTCAAGCGCAAGTTATATCTAATCGTAAAAAATGTCAAAGTACATTTTTTATAACCTAACATTTTGTGATGAAATATTGTATTATATTAATATATACTGGATCTAAGTGATTTTTTGATAAAGAGGAGCACATTTAGTGTAAACAATGTTTATTTTAATTAGGATCACTCTTTCAGGGTTGAAACACACGAAATATTAAATAAATAAACAAACGAAACAACAAAGTCATAGTAGTGTCTCGTGAGAGCTCAATACTTACATAGTCATGGAGAGGGTATGTGATTTATATGTCCGTTATTTAAATATATACGTACTTATTACGTACATGTTAAAATAAATTTAAAAAAATGTTTAGGGATATATAGTATAAATTACAAAATCATTTTTTTATTTTCTAATTAGATATTTAATGACAAACTTTCCCATGTAAATACATTTAATTCTATATATATGTAAACGAAAATCACATAGGTTCTTATTATAGCGCTGATAGACTGAAAGCCATTATTAACAGGCTCGTGCATCGCACGGGCATTAAATCTAGTATATATATAAAAGAGGCTTTTTTCAGGCAACGAGAGAGTCTCCAACTATTTCAAAACACTATTTTATTTTTTATTGATAAAACTACCTTACACACAATTTTATTAGGCTAATTAAATATTAAATAAAATATATTATATTATATAAAGATTGAATTTTAATATTATCAACTTTTATTCATACATATACTTTCCCAGTTATGGTTAAACTCTTAAATTTTGATTATATTTTTTAAATTAATTATTTTTCTAATAATATTATCAACTTTTCAATTTTTTAGAAACTCTTTAAATAAAAGTTAAATTCATAACTATTGTCCCACATTGGAAAATAATGTAGATGTGCTAAAATTATTACATATAAATAATAGAATTTTCCCACATTGGAAAAATAATAAAGTGGGTATGTAATCCTATGATTATAAATAGGAGTCATCCTTAAACCTTATGTATCAACCCAAAAATTTTGAATCTCTTAAATATTGTCTTAGAAATCTCTTAAAAGTTTGTAGGTGTGATGAATATACTATGTATAAATAGTAAAATTGTCCCACATCATAAAATTAACATAAGGTGGGTGATCCTATGATTAAATATATGAATCATTCTTGACCTTATATAACAAACTAAAATCTTTTAAGTCTCTTAAGTATTGTCTTAGAGATCTCTTAAAAGTTTGTCTATTATTATCTTCACAATTGTTAAATTTGCATCATTAAAAATTAATTTTAAAAGGTATTATTAAAAAAAATTGAAGTATTGTAAAAAAAATATGAAGATAATATTAATTAGATTCGTGGTGGAAAAAAACCCTGAAAAGTATAGAAACTCATATTATTTGAACATATTTGGTGTAATTTTTAGTATATTATTTGTCATACATTGAAAAATAATGTAGTTGTGGTGAATATATTGCCTATAAATAGTAGAATTGTCTCACATCAGAAAATCATCATAAGGTGGGTGATCTTATGATTACAAATAGGAATCATATTTGGAACTAAAGTTTCAACCCAAAATTTTTTGAGCCTCTTACATATTGTCTTACAAAACTCTTAAAAGTTGTATTATAATTTTCACTATAGTGAAATTTACATCATTAAAAATTAATTTAGAAAAGTAACATAAATAATAATTTTGATGGTAAACTATTTAATGTGTTATTTGATCCACATTGAAAAAAACAATGTAGGTATCGTGACTTGTGAATTTATACTACGTATAAATATCAAAATTTGTACCACATTAAAAAATTATCATAAAGTGGAGTGATCATAAATATGATCATCGCACGAGCTTTTAAACTATTTTTTTATATTGTTATGTTAATAAATGACTTTAAAATTTTAATAAATGAAATTTAAAATATTTTTTTATTATTCTAATATTAATATAACAGTTTAGTAACAGTTAAGAAATAAATATTATATGAAAAAATATGGTGTAATACTTAGTTTGTTATTAGTCCCACATTGAAGAATAATGTATGTGTGGTGAATATATTACTTATAAATTGGAAATTGTTTTAGAGAGCTCTTAAAATTTTGTATTAGTTATGAAAATAATATAATTAGATTCGTGGTAAAAAAAATGATATCATTACAGTATAGAATTTCATATTATTTGCATATACTTTGTGTAATTCAAAAGTAGGTGATGAATATGCTATGTAAAAATAGTATTAATCCAAAAGTTTTTAAATCTCTTAAATATTGTCTTATAGATCTCTTAAAAGTTGCAGATGTGATGAATATGCTATGTAAAAATAGTAAAATTGTCGTACATCGTAAAATTAACACAAGGTAGATGATCCCATATTATATATAGGAATTATCCTTGAACCTTATATATCAAACTAAAATCTTTTAAGTCTATTAAGTATTGTCTTAGAGGTCTCTTAAAAGTTTGAGTTTTATTATCTCCACAAATGTTAAATTTACTTCATTAAAAATTAGATTAGAAAAGTATTATTGTAACAAAAATTATGAAGTTAATATAATTAGATTCGTGATAAAAAAAACCTGCATAGTATAAAAACTCATATTATTTGCGCATATTTGGTGTAAGTTTTAGTATATTATTTGTCCCACATTGAAAAATAATGTAGGTGTGGTGAATATATTACCTATAAATAGTAGAATTGTCCCATATCAGATAATTATCATAAGGTAGATTATCTTATGATTACAAATGAAAATCATATGAAAGTTTCAACCCAAAATCTTTTGAGCCTCTTATATATTACTC
This sequence comes from Heliosperma pusillum, assembly GCA_022085475.1. Lineage (NCBI taxonomy): Eukaryota > Viridiplantae > Streptophyta > Magnoliopsida > Caryophyllales > Caryophyllaceae > Heliosperma > Heliosperma pusillum. The sequence goes on from JAIUZE010046424.1 coordinate 80,439, forward strand.
CCTCCTATTCACAATAACATTCCCCCTTTCCATTTTCATCTATTCACAATACCTTCCCCTTTCCTTTTTTGGTAAACTTTTATACTTATTTTAATCACAATACCCCACAATACCCATACTTTATCTTATTTTAATCACATTACCCCACAACAATAATTATTTTAATCACTTCACCCCACAATAATACCCCACAATACATTCTCTCTCTGCAATTACCCCACCCACCACAATACTTTACCTTATTTAATTACACACCCTTAATTTTTGGTCCATTCTTGAATGGGGAAAGTTATCCCGAATAGGAGGGAGTATCTTACAGAGTTCTTAAAAGTTTGTATTATAATTTTCAATATAGTGAAATTTATATCATTAAAAATTAAGTTTAGAAAAGTATCATAAATAATAAATTTGATGGTAAACTATTTAATGTGTTATTTGTCCCACATTGAAAAACAATGTAGGTGTGGTGACTGATGAATATATACTACGTATAAATAGTAAAATTGTCTTACATTGAAAAGTTATAATAAGGTGGAGTGATCATAAATATGATCATCGCACGGGCTTTTAAAATATATTTTTATATTGTTAATAAATGACTTTGAAAATTTAATAAACGACTTTTAAAATATTTTTTTATTATTCTAATATTAATATAATGGTTTAGTAACAGTTAAGAAATAAATATTATTCTAGAAAAATAAGGTGTACTACTTAGTTTGTTATTGGTCCCACATTGAAGAATAATGTATGTGTGGTGAATATGTTACCTATAATTCTATAAAATAGTAAATTGTCCCACATCGAAAAATTACTATAACATAGGGTGATCGTATGATTATAAATAGGAGCCATACTTGAACTTAGGTATAAATCCATAATTTTTAAGTCTCTTAAGTATTGTGTTGGAGAGTTTTTAAAAATTTGTATTATAATCGTCACAATAGTGAAGTATCAAAAATAATAATTTTGATGATAAACTAATTAATGTGTTATTAGTCCCACATTGAAAAATAATGTATTTGTGTTAAATATATATACTAAGTGTAAATTGTAAAATTATCCAATATCGAAAAATATTATGAGGTAAAGTGATCATAAATATGAGATTATAAAGAAGAGTCATTTTAGTCTCTTAAGTATTGTCTTAATAAACTCTTAAAAGTTTGTATTATTATCTCCACAATAGTAAAATTTACATCATCAAACTTAATTTAGGAAAGTATCATAAATAATAATTTAGGAAAATATTATAAAAGTAATAATTTTGATGGGTATTATTGCTTAATAAGTTATTTGTCCCACATTGAAATATAATACAAGTGTGGTAAATATACTACTTATAAATAGTATAATTGTCCCACATTGAAAAATTATCATAAGGTGGGGTGATCCTATAATTATAAATAGGACTCATCTTTGGAACTTGGATATCAACCCAAAATCTTTTAAGTCTCTTAAATATTGTTTTAGAGAACTCTTAAAAGTTTGTATCCAGAATAGTGAAACTTACATTATCAAAAGTTAATTTACGAAACTATCATAAAAAAAAATAAACTGAAAAATCGTTTATTTATCGTAATATAATTTCCTATATTCTATTCAAGTGATGATTATAATTTTTATATAAAAACTTTTACATTTCTTTTGACAAAAGAAAATATTGTGAAAATGAGTCATTCATTGAACTTAGATATTCACCTAAAATCTTTTGAATCTCTTTATTATCTTACCGAGCTTTTAAAAGTTCGTACTATTATCTCCACCTTAATAAAATTTACATCACCAAGATTAGTTTAGAAAAGTATCATAAATAATAATTTAAGAATGTATCGTAAATAATAATTTTAATGGTATACTACTAAATATGTTATTTGTCCCACATTAAAAAATAATGTAGGTGTGATGAATATACTACGTATAAATAAAGAAATTATCCCACATCAGACAAATATCATAAGTTTGGATGATCATGCGATTATAAATAGGAGTCGTCATTGGAACTTAGATTTCAACCCAAAATCGTTTAAGTCTCTCAAATATTGTTTTAGAGAACTCAAAATTTTTTATATTAATTATGAAAATAATATAATTAGATTCGTAAATCAAATATTGTCCCGACAAGGTTGGTAACATATGTTTAAAATACAATAAGCTGAATCAATATATCAATATTATTTTTTTAAAAATTACGGAGTATATTATATTATAGTCTTAAGACTTCAAAAGTTTATTTTTATAAGTTAACTGTTATAGGAAAATTACGAAAATCATATTAACGTAAACCCGTGCATCGCACGGGCATGAAATCTAGTAATAATGAAAGTTGAAGAGAGGATAAATAATTAGTGTAAGTAGGGGAGAGATTAATTAATTCATTGGAAAAAAATATAGTAGATCCTACTTAATTAAAGAGTTAAAAAATTCTCTAATTTCATTGACTAATAGGAAGACATCAAAGAACTTAGCTTTTATACTCACGGGATGTTCATAGGACGGTCCAAGTTAGTCATAAAATCTGAATAATACCACTAACTTGCAATTTTAAATTCATCTACCGTTGTTTGTCATGAGCGTATGTCAAAGTGCTACTAACAAAGTAACAAGTAACAACTACTCCGTAACAAGGAGTATATGCATTTAATAGTAAAGGTGCACGAGAGACGCGTGCCAGCAACATTTGTGATCCAAGATCCGCCTAGGTGCCCTCGAGATCTCGAGTTATTAGTTACTTTGTCATATACTCATAAGTCATATCAATAGTTATGTTTTTTTTTCCTGTTAAATCTTGATTTTATTTTACATATTTTACTCATTTCTCCTCCTATTTTCCATCTCTAACCTCTCTATTGTATGTCCTCTAATGCCAAAACATTCATTACTAATTTACTATGTACACTACATTGACAAAAGAAAAAGAAAAATCAAAGGCCCTACAATCCTTGATCTTATGTGCCCTTCTAATGAGCATGTACACCATCTTGGTTGTGAAAGAATTGGGTAAAAAGAAAGAAAAAAACATACTCTTTCCATTCAACTTTTATCTTCCCGTTTTAATATAATATTCCTCACATATATTGGAGAAATGAGAAGATAAAAGTTGAATGGAGATAGTAGCAATTAGTACTATACTACATACAAGCATATAATACATTGAAAACCCAAAAACCCCAAGGTCCTAAAGACCCCAATTGTATACTACGCTAGTCATGCCCCCAGGCCGGGCTCGGGCCGGATATGGCTGGTCTGACCCGGGCCATGCCCGTGTAGGGGCGGGCTTGGCCGGGCCGATGGGGGAGTGACCCGGACCCGGGCCTGAGGCGGGCCAGGTTGGCAGACCTTTTTCTTTTTTTCCCCTAAAAATGGCGGGACAGGATGGCAAAATGGAACCCGGTTTCGGCCATGAAGGAGAGCGGGCTGGCCCGAGCCTAGCCACGGGCCGGGTCAATTGTGGCCCGATGGGCTAGACCAAACTGAACCGGACCGAAGACCGAAAACATAAAATTTGTGGCCAAAGACCAAACCTACACATTTCGGTCTTGGACCGGACCGAACCCGAAATATTCGGCCCGGTCCGGTCTTAGACGACCTAAATGGACTGAAAAATATAATTTGTTAATAAGAAGTATACCCTAATTAAATTCAATTTCACAAAATTAAACATAATAGATAATAAAACTATCATTTGATTAAAATAGTTATTAATATTGCATTTGTATTGTCTTTTGAAGGTAAACTACCCAACAACTTCATAAAATTATAAATATTATCCTTAAAGTACATAAAATAACCGGTCGTGGTCCGGACCGGACCAAAGACCAAAACCTACAAAAATGTGGACCGAGGACCGAGGACCGAGGACCAAAACCTACAAAAATGGTTTAGTCCAGTCCATTTTTTCGGTCCGGGGCTAAAGTTGCTCAGCCCTAAAGGTATCAACAATCAACAATAGAGAAAAGGTAGAGAAAAGACAGAGAGAGTTAGGTTTGATGTTTTTAGTTTGAAGGTAGAGAAATGAAAACTTGGGTGCAAAAAGTACTATAATGAGTAAAAATCGTACTGCGAAAATAAATTCCGTTTTTTTTTACCAACATTAAAAAAATAAATGAGAATGAAATTGGTTCATACAAAAGAACTCCGAAAATAGAATTTTCACATACACGTGAAAAGTCCCACATAACATATCAAATATAAAAATAGATATAATTACTCCGTATTAAATACGTAGTAATACATATCAAAAGAAAAATACATAATTTCTCACAAAGATGAGGAAGTAGTACATTGTTCAACTTCATATACCCCTCGTTTGTCTTTGATTGTTTCCTCTCAACATTTGGCATAAATGTTAAGATAATTGTCGTGTGTTATTTCATTCATCCAACTAGGTATTTATACAAATTAAGTGAGCAACTCAAAGGTCACCCATTAATACACTTAATTATGATAATTTATTGTATCATAATTTCCTAGTCTACTACTATTCCCAATACCCTCCCGCAATCGTAAAGGCAGTACATCGTACGAACTTTACGATTGGAGAATACAAGAAAATTACAGTAAAAAAAAAACGTCTTCATCTCTTCATCTTGATCTTCTTTCAAAAAAACTACTCATCTTCACAAGGTAGTACGGTAAACGAGTATAAGACTCGCTAGAAAACGTTTATTCGAACAAGAACGTTGAGTTTTTCGGACTTGTCGAATATCAAAACATTTGTTAGGAACACTAATCGGACCTAAACAAATTTCGGTAAGACGGAAAATTATCCGTCAATTTCATTTTGTGGAGAACGCTAAGTTTTTCGAACTCCAAAGTTTGGGGCGTAATACGCCATGATAAATTGGTACCACCTTGATCAAAATTGAAGAATTTGAATGAAATTTCAAAGGAGAAGAGTTTTATTTGGCAGATTATTTTGAAATGCTTGGATACGAGTTTCTTATTTGTTTTGAGCCTTTGCATCAACTAGCAAAAAAGTATACTGCCATATGTATCTCCTGGATGTTGTTGCCATAAACAATTGAAGTGGATGGTACCCTCTAGCCATAAATGAATTATTGCCAGAAACAATTGATGATGAGGGATGATGAACTTCCTCCTGTAAACTTCTTGCGTTTTTTTTTCTTGTTTTTTTTTTGTTTTTATCTTTGAGTATTTGGGAAAAGATTAATGTAATTTTCGTTTTTGATTGAAAATCCCACCGGTGGGTGTAAATTTACGTTCACCCACCGGTAAGAATGCGGAAGCGATTTTTTTTAGAGACCTCAGGAAAGAGGCTCTGATACCATGTTAAGATAATTAAAGAGATAATTGTTGTTGATCTTATTATGATGACGATCACAATGAGATTACAATGGTTTATATAACCATAACCAAGACTCTTCATATTATCGTTATAAATGACGGTAATAATGAATGCGACTTTTCAAAGACTAACCATAAATGAGACATAGTCCCAATACATTCCTAATACCCTCCCGCAATCGTAAAGGCAGTACGTTGTACGAACTTTACGATTGGAGAAAAACAAGAAAAGCGTAATTAATAAAAAAAATGTCTTCCTCTCTTCATCTTCATCTTTCTTCAAAAAAAAACGTTCTCAATAAATTATCATAATTTCCTAGTCTACTACTATTCCCAATAATAAACACTATGACAATAAATTATTACTAATAACTACTCGTATTTTTTATTGACTGGTAGTTATAACTGTACTTAACTACTTACTTACTCCATTCAACTTCACTTTACCAAATTATTTTTTCACGTTTGCCGAGACGTGTTTTACGCGGTAAATATCGTTAACTACGTGTTTGCAAAAATTATAAAAGTTGGATATTAATAATTTACTCGTAAAGACGAATCAAACAATATCACACATGAATATATTTTCACTTATATATTGAGAGAAAATTGCAATTAGATGCCGACTCATGAATAGTGTGCAAAAATGAAAGTGGTAAAGTGGAGTTGAAGGGAGGAAGTATGTTGCTACTGTAGTTACTTTAGTCACTCACATTGCTATTATCATGACATTTGTAGAATTATGATTAAGAAAAATTTATAAATCCAATATGAGATACATTAACTATATTCTTACTATTATTAATGTTACTTTTACTATTCTCTTATTTTTATTTATATTTCACTACTCCTGTTATAGATATTGTTACCTGTAACTACTCTTTTTGCTATTATTGTTGCTTTCAATGCCCCCACGCCTATTACTGTTAAGAAATAAATCATATTGACATCACAATTATGTCATATAATTTTTAATTAAGGAAAACAATGTAAAAAAAAGTTTCTTAGGTTGTTCTAATTTTCCAATTTATGATTGCACTCTTATAATTTAGTTGCTTTTTCTAGATTAATTACTTTTATAATACTTTATACTATATTATGGATTTTTTTACATATTTATTATTTAATACTGCTTAATAATTTAATATTATATAGTACAAAGTATTACGAATATTTATAATATTTATTTCATTCCTTAAAATCCCTGATTTTCGTTTTATATATACAAACATACATACAATACATACTCTGTATTAAAGGAAATGACAATTTAATACTTTTAATATTTATGACGTATATTAGAAAAATATAGTACGGTTTGGTTATAAAATGTGAATTGTCCAATTCATGTGTTTTGTAAAGTCAAAGGAAATTAATTACTTTATGACAACCAAACGACACCTTAGTGATAGTATTATTTTTCATTTGGGTTTCATTGTCGAGTTATGTGCTTCTACACGGGATTGACATCAAGTAATTGATTTAGAGACTTACGTAGGTAGAGTGTAGAACTTAGAATGTATAACGGGCTTAAGGGCAACCATCGACATTTTTGTTTAGTTTTTACTCGTCTATTATATTGGCGGGTCAAGTTAGACTTGTCCATTAACCATTTATTTAATTATTTTATGATCGGGCCAAATGAGCCGGAGTTGTGTTCTAGACTTCTAGTTGCTTGACTAATTTTATTGAAGCTCAACTAATTTTATTGAAGCGAAGCCAATACATACAAGTAATACAAGTTGTGTTCTAGACTTCTAGTTGCTTGACCCCCATAATGTCAAGTTGGAATTATATATTGGCAAGAAACCTCGACCTGGATTATGGGAAGATGACTGGGTACATGAGTACTGACTACTGAGTACATGATAGATGAGCTAAAAACAAGGCAATAATTAATCTAGAAAGTAAGACATACATGTCATACTGTCAACGACCAACTCCTTTGTGGACTTAAAATGTCCACAATGCCCCTTAAGGCTTAACCGTGTAAATGAAAATTATATTAGGTGGGTTAGTCGTCATGCATCTATAGTTGGGTTGGTGCGCGTTGGCGCCATCCCCATTGCCTCAATTTTCTGAAAAAGACATGTTATTGAAAGCATCTTTAATAATGAAGATGGATATAACATGTCTTTATTGAAAGGGGATATATCTTATCTTTAATAAAGCCAACTCTTGATTGAGGGGTTTTGTGTACATACTCTATAATTTGAAGATCGCTATTTAGTTTCCCTCTCTGAAATTTTCTCTAACCTTCTTTTTCTACCCTCTTATAATCGATCAAATTATTATATATTGTCCGAGGTTGTATGTCAAGTGAATGAGGCATACTATGTAATATTTTAACGGCTAATGAGATAGATAACAATTTCCTTATACTTTAGCATCGCACTATTAATACTCATAACCGGTAGTAATAAATGAGAATTAAAATAACGCATAAATCAATATGTTAGTTTAAAGAATGACTCATCTTACTGAAATAGAAGATTAGTAACCAATGATAATTTGCAACTAATTAAAATTATCACTACCAAAAAGATGTAATAATTTTGGTCCTTGATAGCTCATTCGTAATTTTAGAATATCACTCACACAAAATGTGATTAGTTCTACAAAAAGTTCGATTGTTATATGAAGAGTCCATTAAGCGAGAGAAACATTAGTAATTTTTATGTGGTTTTAATGGTATAATATTGATATAAAATGATTTTTTTTTTTAGATTTTAGTGAAAGATAAATGTCGGGGTTAAATTTCACTTTCTGTTAAAGTTAAGGGTTTGATTTATTGTGAAAATTTAAAAGGCCTAATTTTACCATTGAACAAAGTTATAAAGTAAATTGTCGTCACTTCAGAAATTTTTATTGTACTGTTGAGGATACATCAAATAAGATTTTTGTATGATTATATTTTCACTAATAAGTACATTACAAATAATTGTAATTTATAAATATTCTTTTCACTCACAAAATAACGTTAAAGGGCAGACAATCGATTTAGAATTGAAGTAAATAAACTAATGACAATTACTCCCTCTGTCGCGGTCATTTGTTGACCATTTTCATTTTAGGGTGTCTCATTCATTTGTTTACCTTTCTCTATTAGGATGATATTGTATAAGTAATTTGATCACCTGATATGATTATTGTTCACTTGTCATCACCACGCACAACCACAAATGATCCCCTACCATTTCCTTAATAATCGTGCCAAAAGCAAAGGTAAACAAATGACCCGGACATACGGAGTAATAGGTTTCGAATAACATAAACAACACAAATTCTGTTTTGTGACAGGGCGACCCGTCTTAAGCTTGCGACTTATCGTCCCATAACAGAAAAAACTTTACATAAACGATTACTAAGAACATAAATTCTTTGCATGACTAATTTTCACCATTTATTGTTGCTCAACTCCAACCCCATATTTTGGAAGTAATTTGTGTTTTTTATTAGCATATGTTATTTAACTCCATTTTCTCATATACGGTCCAACAACCCATTATTATTATTGTAAATTGACATTTTTTGGGTCACATATATTTTATTTATTTATATATACCCTCTAATTCCTCGCACAACTTTCTTCTTTCAGGAGTCCCTCCTACCACGACCACATTTCCAACAACAAACAAAAAAAAACCCAAAATATAAAATTTAAGATTCATTCTTTCCAATAAATTTCATCATAATTTCACTAATTCAATCATCTGGGCACTAATTAATCACCCCAATTTCCTCAAAGTTCCAATCTTTTTACTGGAATTTCGACAAATTCTCATCTGGGTCCATCACCAAAAACTCAAAACTCCATATTTTATTGTCAAAAAAAAAAAATGGAATCAAACTCCATTAAAGTATCAGCTTTAGATCTAATGAGTGCACTATTAAATGGCAACTTTGAGCAGTTAAACGCATCGTTTAGTGATTCAAAGACTATGGTTGTTGAAAACCGTGATATGATCATAATTATTACTACTTCAATTGCTGTACTTATTGGGTGTGCTTTGTTATTAATTTGGAGAAAATCTGAAGGTGGGAAATCATCTAAAGCTATTTTAAATGTTCCTAAACCGTTGATTCTTAAGGAAGATGATGATGTTGAGATTGATGATGGCAAGAAAAAAGTTACCATCTTTTTTGGTACTCAAACTGGTACCGCTGAAGGATTTGCCAAGGTTTTTATTATTTTCTTTTAGTTTCTATAATTATTATGTTATACCGTCTTAACATGATGGGGGTGTCGTAAGCTATTATAAGGTCGTTATACGACTTTTTTATTTGAGAGTTTGAGTTAGTTGATAGTACTCCGTAGTATTTTTATTTGAGAGTTATGCGTTGGATGTTTATGACAGTTATCATTAATTTAATGACGATTTTATTGGTGTTGGGTGGTTGTTATTTGTTAGGCGTTAGCTGAAGAGGCTAAGTCAAGATACGAAAAAGCGTCATTCAAAATTGTTGACTTGGTAAGTTTTTTTTTTTTCCGAAGAACTTTCGTACAACTTTTTTGTTTTGTTTTTTTAATAATGCTATGCTCGTTAGTCGTTACTCTTTTGTATACCACTAATTCTCCTCTAAGACGGGAATATCCGTGTTCGTCTTCAATGAAACGGGTCGGGTTGTTTCCCACAGAAAAGCAAGTGGGAAACATAGTGGGTTCCACTTCCCCTCCCAATTGCATATTTGTGAGAGGCAAACTGACCTATCTTCATTGAAGACGGATATATGTCCGTCTTCAACATGAATACCAATTCCAAACGTCTCAATTATTTTCTTGTAAGGCCATTTATATGATGACTTATGACATGAAATCGGTACATTGTTTGCATATAATGACGGGTATTTGCCCAAACTTTGAGCTACAGTATTGTAGTGATTGGTTAGAAATTTGTGCTGATTAATGTGGAATGATGTTGTATTTATTTGAATTTGAATTATATTAATGGTAGGATGATTATGCTGCCGAAGATGATCAATATGAAGCTAAATTGAAGAAGGAAACATTAGCGTTCTTCTTCTTGGCTACGTATGTCTCTTTTATTACTTGAGCAGTTGAGCTGCCTTCTTTCATATTACGTGTAGCATGGGATTCATGTACTACTCCTGATTGTTTTAGATATGGAGATGGGGAGCCAACCGATAATGCAGCAAGGTTTCACAAATGGTTCATTGAGGTATAATTTTATCATATTATTTTGATTTAAATCTTGTATATTCTGGCATGTTATGAAGTCTGATTTCGTGATTTGGGTTTCGGCTTTTTTTAACTTGTTGAGTATTGACCCATCATCTAAACGACTAACGTTGGGACGTCGAACAAAGAATTGCTAAATAGTGTTATTTGGAATATAAAAGCATGCTTGGTTAACCCTACTTAAAATTGCATTTTTGGATACGAATTATATTTCTAACGAGGATGTGTTCTTGGTTGTGTATTGTGTTCTAGGGTACGGAGAAGGGTGAGTGGCTTCAAAACCTGCAGTACGGGGTTTTTGGCCTTGGAAACAGGCAGTATGAACATTTCAACAAGGTTAGTCCTTTATTTGATCAACTTCCTACTCTAATTTTTATGTTGTGAACCAATTATGGTATTCTAACTCCTTAAGCATGGTTTTTTTTGGCAAATAGATTGGTAAAGACGTCGATTCGCTTCTTGCTGATCAAGGTAAGCGTTCCCTGCCATAACTGATACACTAGTTATATGCTTGCATCTATCTGAACTTAGGTGTGAGAAAGAATTAGAATGTGCTTTTAAGATGCTGCATGCATATTTAGGGGCCGTGTTAGGCTTAAACCTACACATTGCGTGCCATGATAAGAACAATTAGAAAATGGCAGGAGTTTTTAACTTTGTGCCCTGTTTTTGTTCCTTATTCTTTCTTTCTTGTTGCTGCATTGTCAGTTCAAACCTACTAATATGGTTTTACATGTGTCATTAAGTGTAATGTTATGTATCACGAAGCTCAGTTTCCTGAAAAACAGAGCAATTTTACCCTAAGCCCTTATATTCAGCGTATTGCGCTTGAAACTTCATGCATAAAATAGAAATTACTCTCGTTTTTTTAGAATTAAACTTTGAGTCATGTGTCTAGGAAGCATGTTATACTTCGAGTAATCAACAAACCTATGTGAAATTTTGGATCTCGAGATTAGTGTTTGTGATACTTCACTATTTAGAACATCTTTCTTTTTCTTCTTTAACATGACGTTTCAATTTATGACTGTAGGTGCAAAGCGCCTTGTTCCGGTTGGCCTTGGGGATGATGACCAATGCATTGAAGATGACTTCACTGCTTGGTATATATTATCTTGAATTTGTTTTTTTCTAGTTCTCATAAGTAAACTTCCTGTTCCACAGTCCACATGTGTTGACACATTACATGATTACAGGAAAGAATTAGTTTGGCCAGAATTAGACCGGATACTTCGGGATGACGATGATGCAGCTGTTTCTACTCCTTATACGGCTGCTATACCTGAGTACCGAGTAGTGGTTCGCGATTGTGCGGATTTATCAAAGGAGGACAAGAGCTGGGCTAATGCTAATGGTCATGCTGTCTTTGACGCCCAACATCCATGCAGGTATGCCATAGAGTATATTGTGTTACCCCATTGTGTGGGTAAAATAGTTGGTCCGAATAACATTAGTGGCCTTTAATGAACCTGGCCCACAGGGAAATATTTTTAAATTTTTCATCTTGGTCCGGCTTAGGCCCGCAAATGACCAACCTCCGTATGTGACCTATCATCTTTATGTTTACTGGTTGTTGATCTCTTATGTCGTTTTTCTCCATCTGACTTTTGAAGAGCAAATGTTGCTGTGAGGAGGGAGCTACATTCTCCTGCTTCTGATCGCTCGTGCACCCATCTGGAATTCGATATTGCTGGCACAGGACTCAAGTAAGTTTGGCGTTTCTCTAATACTTTCCGTGTTCCCTTTTACCTCATTTTTACATGCTTTGATCTTCGCAAGTCTGGAACCTATTACTCCGTAGTTCTTTTTGGATATAAGTGGAGCCATAAAGGCCATTTTGATGCTCAACCAAACATGAGTGAACCTGTCAATGACTTCACCAATTAAGCTAGCTGATTTTTACACAAGTTCTTGTTTAGTATTATATGGTGATTAACATGTACACTTTGCCAACTTAGATATGAAACTGGAGATCATGTTGGAGTCTACTGTGAAAACCATGTTGAAAATGTTGAGGAAGCCGAAATATTACTAGGCTTGAAGCCAGATACCTTTTTCTCCATCCATGCTGACAATGAAGATGGCACTCCCATCAGTGGAAGCTCATTACCACCCACTTTCCCTCCATGCACTGTACGAGCAGCTCTAAACCGATATGCAGATCTTTTAAACTCTCCCAAGAAGGTTTGTGCTCACCTATTCTTGGTCTTCTTGGTCTATTGTACTCGGTTCTTTTCACTGTAGTAACTAAGTTAAGGCTTATTACTCCTAAGTCCTAACACTGTGCAACACATTTTTCAGTCTGCATTGCTTGCTTTAGCAGCTCATGCTTCTAATGCTAGTGAAGCCGAGCGGTTGAGACATCTTGCGTCGCCTGCTGGGAAGGTGAGGCAACTTTATATGCATTTCATTAATGAATCCCCATAATTTTCTTTAGGACTTTGTCTTAGATTACTGGTGAATTTCTGCAGGATGAGTACTCCCAATGGGTTGTTGCTAGTCAAAGAAGCCTCCTTGAGGTCATGGCAGAGTTTCCCTCGGCTAAACCACCTCTAGGAGTATTCTTCGCTGCAGTGGCTCCACGCTTGCAGCCTCGATACTATTCGATATCATCCTCCCCAAGGTAAATATCACTGCCTCCCTCTCCTTTTGCTTCTCGTTTTATTTTCCTCGTGCTTGAAAAATAAGTTCCGCTTCATTCAGATCAGGCTACTTTCAGTTTCTTTTAATATAAGATTTTAATCATTCTGTGTTTGACTGTCATGTGTGTACAGGATGGCACCATCCAGAATTCATGTTACATGTGCATTGGTTCATGATAAGATGCCGACAGGAAGGATTCATAAAGGAATTTGCTCAACTTGGATGAAGGTATAGTATGGGGCTTTTTTTGAAGTTAGACTTCTTGGCTGCATAGACTTTCTTGCAACTTTTTGTCTCGGATTCTGGGGTACCTTAAATTAGGAATGGGGCTTGAGATGGGAGGAATAGGTCCATGCCATCTAGCCTATCTAGGAGCAGTGAATCATGAATCTTATAGGCATATGGGAGAAACAAGTCTCCCAAAAGATCGTCTCAAGATTAATGCAACATGAGACCAATCCATGTAATAACTTTACCAGTATACCCGTTAACCTACTAAAATTGAATACCGACCCCATTTTGTAGGAAAAATGGGTCAGCGTCGTGGTATTATCAGGACAGTCTCGTGTAAATTTTGATGTTTTTACAGCCTCCTAAATGGTTAAATGTCAATATTTTGCATCTTAATGACGAAGCTGATATTTCGAATAAACTGGTCCCTAATTTCAACTCTTGGCCGAATAAATTGATATTTATATCATTTGTAATCGTCCGTGAGTGAATGACGTTTTGTTGTTGTGTTTTCAGAAAGCCGTCTCTCTCGAAGAAAACCATGAATGTAGTTGGGCCCCTATTTATGTAAGGCAGTCCAACTTTAAACTCCCATCCGACCCATCCGTCCCAATCATAATGATTGGCCCGGGGACTGGATTGGCACCTTTCAGGGGCTTCTTGCAGGTTTGATTAACAATGCTATGTTTCTTTTAATAAGTATTCTTGTACTTGATATTTCAAACAAACATATAAGCAACCCCTTACAACTTTCAGGAAAGATTCGCTTTGAAAGAAGACGGAGTAGAACTTGGGGAAGCAACACTGTTTTTTGGCTGCAGGAACCGTCAAATGGTGAAATACCTGAACTTTTATAGTTTTATTTCTCTCTCTATATATATAAATATATAATTATTCATTGTTTAATATCTTCAATGTGTTTTATGGATATCTAGTGATTTTGCTGATGTAAGTGTGGTTAACTATGCAGGATTACATTTATGCAGACGAGCTTCAAACCTTTGTTGAATCGGGTGCTCTTTCAGAATTAGTTGTTGCTTTCTCGCGAGAGGGCCCCACTAAGGAATACGTCCAACATAAAATGACGGAGAGGGTAAATGACTACTTTTCTTTTCTCGTTAAATGTTCTTTCATACACTTCTCCATAATATGGTTTAATTTCAGTTGTCTTTTTTTTCTAAATTCAGGCTTCCGATGTATGGAACGTAATCTCGAAAGGAGGGTATTTATACGTATGCGGTGACGCCAAAGGCATGGCTCGGGATGTTCACCGAACCCTTCACACAATTTTGCAAGAGCAGGTAACGTCTAGTATGGACAATATGATGCATGACATTCCTTCTTATGGCGTCATAGTTTAAATAAAATTTTGTAGAATAATAGCGTCATAGTTTGAATAAAATGGTTTTTGTTTTTAAGTTATATTGATTAAAGTGCTGCAAATTGTGGTTTGCATCTTAGAATGTAGGAAAATTAATTTCGGTGCTAATTTTACAGGGTGCAATGAGTAGTTCGGAAGCAGAAGCCATGGTGAAAAACTTGCAAAGTACTGGTAGATATTTGCGTGATGTTTGGTGATGACTCGCGGTTTGTTCAATGTTGCAGTATCGACAGCAAGAGATGCAAGATGCTATTGATTGAAGTGTAAAATCATCAGGGAGAATGATGTTGCAATTACAATCCCTGGAAATTATTAGGATGTGTAGTGAGATAATTATTTATGTGATTATTTGACTGTAAGGGGATACTTTTTTGTTTTCTTCATTTACCTTTTTTTTTTATCTCTTCAAAATTCATTATACCATGAAAAACACGACGATGATATGTATACTTAATTACTTAGTAAGAATTGAGCTGCAATATAGTTCGCCTGAAACGAGCATTTTGTAGGACATTCAGTTGCCTGTCTTTATTATTTACTCCCCCGCCAGGCCGCCGCCCTTTTTCTATCTCTGCTTTTGGCAGATAGGTCGATGAGAAACGAATAAATTCATTATCCTAACTCAACTTCTGCATGGCCAAAACTAAGATTATGAATATTAAAACTAGTTTTGATACCCGTAAAAATCACGAAACCGTTTATTTTGTGTGTTGTATATTTGCTCATGATGGTAAGCAGTGATAAATTTTCTCCCTTCATTCCTCTTTACCGGAACCGCCATAACAATTTCATCCGTCAGGTGGTAATAAAACAAGTGTATTGAAGAGGAACGATAGCAAAGAAACCAGAGCTTATCATCATTTGTATAACCATGAGGTCTAAAGCACAGAAAATCAACACTAGTTGGATAGTATTTCTCAATTTGACCAAGGATGATGCTAACATCAATGTCTATGATTTGGTGTAAAAGTATTTGGTGTAGGGAACATAGTAAGACGGTAGAATGTTTCGGTGTCGACATCCAGGGCACAACCATAGGGACAATTATCATTATTCCAATAAACAAAACCACCAACACTTTTAGGAAAATGGAAAGGTATGCGATTATCAGTACTGCCGCATAGCTTGTCTATGCCTCGTAGCTTACTATGTTAGAAGAGCACACGCAGCAATGGCGTTTTGATCGGGTGTCGTATTTGTGATTGTCATTGTGGATTTTAATTTTGGGGGTCGCCATGGTGTTCCTCTTCGTACCTTTTTCTTCCTTAAATCTTTCTTGTTTGTCAAAAACCCTATATAAATTTGAATAAAGGGCGGGTACATCATTTTTGGGTTTTCTAGATTTTATTTTAAATTTATGAGTTGTGGTGGGGTATACTCGTAATAGGTTGAATATTTTAAATTTTATGAATATCATTATACGAGTATTTTGCCAAAAAAAAATCTTATGTTCTCTTTAGTATAGCCATCAAACCAATGGTACGATATGAAAATACAACTCGAACCCGACACGATATTAATGGATTTGGTTGAATTTAATGACTCATTTATGTAAGTGAGTCGACACAAACACGACACGAGATTTAATTGGGCCGGCTTGAGCTCTCAAAACACGAAACCCGACACGAATGACTCATTTACTAAAATAATCCTGATTTTTATTGATCGTTGATTTACACTTTTCAAATATCGGCATGACACGAGGCCCGACACACAATTAATGAGTTATGGACTAGGGTTGAGGCTTAATTACCCATTTATGTAAGTGAGTCGACACGAACACGGCACGAAATTTAATTGGGTCGGGTTTGATTTAAGAGTTCATTATCTGTTTAGCATATGACACGAACATGAAACCAACACGGTCCGAAGTGTTTGTCATGTTTATTGTTTATACCTAAAGGACTAAAATGATACAGTATATTATAGAGACTTGGGGACGGTCCTCTGAAAGCGGCTCACATAAGAAATTTCTGTTTGCAATAAATTTATAAAAACCCTTATTAGTATTTATTAATGAATGCGTAGGATGAAGAGTGTTGGGTTTGATGGCTCATCTAGCCTTTCTCGTTTTGCTTGGCAATCCCACATTGGTGGAGAACTCCCTCCTCTTCTTGATTTTATATGATACTTTACTTTGTGTGTTCAAGCGTGATACAAAGAAGTTTTGTATAGGTGTATGGGCTTGTAGATTGGGCCAAACACGCGCGCCACGCCACACCGGGCTCGGGTCTTGGGTCTTGGTAGAGCACCTGCGCTGCAGGCGTCTCCCGCAATGTTTTTAAATCCTTGTTCTAAAAGCGAATTGTCAAAGTGTAGTGTCCTCGATGACAGTTTAAGTGTCGGATGCGGTATACGATCGAAGTGAAGCGACAGAGTAATCTTAACCAAAGTGTATAATAATTTTCAGCAAGTTTTTCATAAGACGGAGGGATTCGTCTTCAGTTTAAGACAATGTGTACCATGTTGGCATGTAAGACAATGTTGCTTTTGCCCAATGTATTAGGCTTTTGTCTTCCTGATCCCAGATAGCAACATGAGTATATTTGACCGTCTTAAAATTTGCCTATAATTTACCAGATTAGTTAATTAACATCGCTATAGTTCGTATGCAAGAATAATATGATTAATGATTAAGGTGTATACGTACAAACGTCTCATACAAGACTAACCGGGTTATTCGAAAATTTTCCAGGGTTCTATAAGTGCAAAGGAACATGATAGACAAAGTCAAGAACCTCTTACTTGTGACACCAAAAATACATGTTATAATGGACTTGGTGCTAGAATGTTTAGGAATTAAACACTTGTTGGTTGTAATCACTCTTCAGTTGCTTCGTTTCCTGATGATTTGATCTATAACATTTTGCTTCTCATTCCTGCTAAACTCCTACATGAAAATATGAGGTTTGTGAGTCGGGTTTGGCGAGACATGATCACTTCCCCTTGTTTTATCACTAATCACCTTCAAATTTCATCAGCTGCTTCAAATGGTGTTGTTGTTGATCACCCTGATAAACAACATCTTGCCCTTTACATAGAGTCAGCGACTACGGATGACAATGATCCTGAATTCCAGGTGACGGAATTACCAAAGCCGACACTTAACTCTTGCATTCAAAGCTCATATCATGGTTTACTCTTGCTCCAAAACACAAGAGATGTAGACCAGTTTGATGTAGTCAACCTTGTCAGTAAAGCCATTGTAAGCCTTCCTCGCTGTCCCACACTTGGCAGCCAATTTCAGAAGACTGCTTTTGCTCCAACATATCACTCTGGTGTAACTGATGTTACTTTATCATATGCTTCCTCAATCGACCGTTATAAAGCCGTGCTTGTGATTTAAGATTATCGTGGATTCATTAATAAGGGTGATACAGTACGGGTGTTGGTATCTACTCTTGGCATTGATCATCATTGGCGAGAAATTGATCTCCAAGACATTGACGACATTACTATTGACCCGGTGATAAGTATGTGTATGACTTCTCTATTGAGCATTCGAGGGATTATTTATTGGGTATGTCTTGATCGTTATCCATTTGGTTTTGCTTTTGATATTGACACCGAAAGACTACACTGGTTTTCTTTTTTGCCAAGGCCGAATTATGAGCTCTCGGAAGAATGTAAATTTTATCATTGGAGTATAAGCTTTCAGACTGGTCAGGGTCTGGTGTTATCCTATAAAGTTAAAAGCATTCATGTTAAGTGGGAGTTGTATGAATTAACCGACCTAAATTGCAGTGAATAATGGACGAAAAATGGTAGACATTAACATTAGAGTCCTCCGAAGTAAACTTGAAAAATACTACGCATATAACTCCTTGGCATGTCCGATTTTGCGTCCTCTTGTTTATATGAGAAATGGGGATCTGTGGTTTGCAAGTAACCTACACAGTTCGAGGGCCTTGTTTTGTTACAACACGAGGAAAGGAATTGTTTTGGAAATTACTCCGATGAAGTGGAATGATCCGGAAATAATCGTCGCTTACCATCATGTAAACACAATGCTAACATTGCAGAATAACTGTTGAGGTGTGAACCTGTGAATGGTGCCCGGATATATGTAAAGAGAAAGATGATCCATAACCAAAACACGAAGCTTGATATTCAAAGCCACACAGCAAGCAGCAGCAAAATCATGTTCTACGCCTCGGTCTGATCTGAACCGTTATTCAAGGGATCAATGAAGCGACACATTCAATCCTTGTACATCGGTGCAGTCGGACTGGAGTTAATTTGGTACGATATTTACTCTTTCCATCCCAATTTTGTTGTACATATTTTCTCCCTTGTCACATCTCAAATGCATTGTCCCTTTAGTATCTCAGTATACTTTTACTGCTTTTGTAATATTTGGGTCAATGTTAAATGGTGTTAAATCATGCAAACGGGACTGAGCCATACCCAAATAGAGAAGATAGTCTGTTTCATAAGCCCAAGGAGATTCGATTATAAATCGTGGTCTTTTGTGCGAAAAACAAATGCTACCGACTAGTAGTTGACCGATCAACATAACCGGTAGACTACTAGTCGATAGTACATACTCGGTAGTAACTAAAACATGTTATTATGTTAATGAAGGTAAATGCCTGATATACGAGAAATAATTAGAGAAGAGTGATAGACTTAATTGAAACATAGAAAAACAAGTTACACGTACAGCTTCACATAGTAAAACACAATAGTAATTACTAAAACATAATCACTTGACATTGTTGCAAAGCTTGACGGCAGCATCCACAGCTGCAACAGTGCTTGTGGCTTTGACAGCAGTAGTAGCCACAATTGCGATCACTGGTCCCACAACAGGTACAAACGACGCAACGGGTGCAACAACGATCAACACCGGTGTCGCTGCTTGTGCTACATTCACTATGTGACCCCAAATATTATCCATTTTTTTTTTCTTATAATATTATTACACTCTTTTTTAAATAAAAATAATAGTCCGTAATATGTTACGGTAGAGTACTTTGGTATTTATAACTGATGAATGTAGGTAGGGTTTCTAATGTCTATGGAAAATTGTGTAAAGGCTCCTTTAAATTTAAAGTAATGGGAGGCACGAGAACACAAGACATGCATGGGATAGGCTAGAATTTTTTTAGAAATACGAAACGACTTCATTCGCAACTCCCGAGTCATTGATCTTGTGTTAGTTGTGCATTACTCCGTCTCATTATATATACGATTTTAGCTTTTAATGACTGCCTTCGTTAATTAAAGGAGTAAACGGGTATTATCAATGTTGTCCGGATCGAGATTCTATTTTGGATCGATGGGCTAGGTAGGATCGAAATGATGGAATCGGATCGTACCTGGTCGTTTAAATCAGACCTCTATTTTGGTACAACGAGAAGGAGTTTACTATGGTCAGTGCAGTGAAATTTGTGGAACTAATCATGCTTTTATGCCTATCGTCGTAGAAGCTGTTTCTAGGAAAGATTATGGTTCTCGGGTATCTACTCAATTAATCCCCCAAACCGGAGAAGCTTAAGCGGAAATTAAAGAAAAGAATAGGGTGAGGAAAAAAAAGAGAAGCCAGTAATAAGGCTTCGCTCGCTCGCTCGGTCGCTCCTTTAGTAGAAAGCAAGTAGAGTGCATAAGCCCCTTTAGAGATAGAGGCGAGTACTACACGAGCTCGTAACTCAACAAGTACGGAACGAGTCTTGTCTACAAAGCAGAGCGACCTCGTCTTGCTTGCTTCTAGCGAAGCTTCCTGCACTAGATAATGGGCATTCTGGTATGGTAGGAAGACTCCTTTTTAGGCTTACCACTATATAGGAATAGGAGCTCTACGAATTAACTAAATATAGTTTTTTATTTGGTAAATACATAAAATTGAAGATCAAAATACATATTTATTAATATTTATCCATAAATTATTGATGATTCATAGTTTTAGTGTCATTTTATGAATATGTTTGTACAACTTACACAAGATTCGGATTTTACAATATCATTATATAAAATATATATTTATTCTTTTTCCTATAAAATCGGATCTTAGAATCGTAAAATCGTAAGATCGTATTATGATCCTACCTCTAAAAATTTTCACAAAAATAGGATAGTAAGATTCTACAACCGTAATAGAATCGTAAGAGCTATAATCGGTCAAGCGTTTTTGGATCGTAAAATCGTATAATTGTAGAATCGAATCGGGATTCTGACAACAATGGGTATTATTTTGCTTTGCATCACTTAAAACACAAATACAAATTCTCATTTAAGGCGGATTGACGGATCAAGCCCTCCTCATACAGAGTAAGTGAGAGGTAAATGGATCCCCAGTTGTCCCCCCACGTGCTTCCGTCTTAAACTTAAAATGGGTCGATCCATCTTAAAGGAGACTTGCTAAAACACAAAATGGTTAGGTTAATAAGATTGGTAACTTCTTCTGGTTTATAGTCTTGATGTGATGATTTTTTATATCTTTATTTGGAGGTGAATAAGAAGAGGGACTATCCTAAAGCAAAAGAAAACACTACAATAACACCAAAACTAAAACGCATAAAAACGAACCACTTTGGGACAAGAGACGCCCCCAAGATCTTGTTGTAGCAATACTGAAGAGTATGGATTCCTAGTACCTAAGAGGGGGAAGGGGTGAATTAGGTACCTTTTAAAATTTTCAACAAGTTTTTTATAAATTAAAGCGAGTTGAGTCGAAGAGTAAAGAAGAGTTCTGATCGTGGCAACAGTCAGTTGAACTGTTACCAGTTCCTTTCAGATTGAAGCGAGGTTGTAGCAGATAGTATTGATAACTAGCCCCACTTTTTCGATTTATATGATATGTAATTAATTATTTGATCTTATGAATTTAAATCAACTAATTAATTAATCAAAGTAAGCGCGAATAACGAAATAACGAAAAGTAAAGAGATAAGAGAGAGGCACACGATTTTTGAAGTGGTTCAGTTTCACACGTTGAAACCTACGTCCACTATTCTCGATTAATAATTTTTAGTACCTTTCTACGGATTACAAAAATTACCAACCCACTCGTATAATCAACACTATGATTATAACTCAAGGTGAGTATCGCTAAATACTCTATACTATCTTACGCTAATAAGAAAGTACAATATAACTCACACAGATTCCCGTTAAAGAATTGTAAGCTTATAATGATGTACTATTATCCAATAACGTATTTCACTCAAGCGATTGATAATAATTGATGCACGACTCTTTTAAAAACAAACTCTAAAAATAATAAATATTTGCTCAAAGGTTTGCTTTAAAACGATTTTGGAAAATCAACACAACAAGTATATGTGCCGTGTGTTTGCTCGTGTATTTCGTGTCTATTGAGAATAGTATGTGAATGAGTATTTATAGTAGTAGAATCATAGTAGATCTAAAACCCTAGTATAATATTTAATAAAGATACTTATCTTATCATAAAATAATATTTGCTTATCTTTTAGAAATATCTTTATCTCAAAATATTATTTGGTTTATCTTATAGATATAGAAATATATTTATCTTAATATATCAAAATATTGTTGTAAAGATATAGTAGAATCCTAGATTAGGTAAACAAGGAAAACAACCTATGGAGGCCGAAATTCCTAGCTCACGAAACCCTAGGAGGCACGCATCCCTAGGTGGCACAATCCCTTGGTTTACACGAAACCCTAGGTGGCTCAAACACTAGGTGGGCTAATTAGGTTAACAACAAATTGAGATAGAATATATTAGAAACCCTAGGTAGCATGACAACCCATAAGTTGTATTACTAACCAATAGAATCTCATAAATATATTCTCTAATAAAACTTTTGATAAATATAAAAATACTCTTTCACTTTTGAAAACATTTCAAAACATTTTATTTCCAAAATCATGCATCAATATTTTATCATCCAAAATCATAGACTAAAGCTATAATTTTGAACATAAAATCTCTCGAATGGAATAGTTACCGAATGACGACCTATACTATCTAATCTTCACAAAGATCTTCAGTATACGGATCATCTCTTCATCTTGATCACAAAGACCCTCCATCTCGAGTCTTGTGTTGTTTTATGTAGATCTTGTTTGAAGCGATTTTCATTAAAGTTATGCCTGGTTAGCTATAACTTTCATGTTCACTTCCAAAGTTATTCCTGAAGTTGTTATAACTTTGTCTCACAAACTTTATCAAAGTTATGCCTAACTTTGATCTTTCTTCTCATAATTGTTGCTAGCTATAATAAGACTAAAGCACACAATTACACGCATATGATATATCGAGTAAAACATATTATCACGTAAACACATGTCATTATCAAAACTATGAAATTGGTCCAACAAATTCCCCCTTTTTGATGATGACAAGTCTCATATGATTTCCTCTTAACAATGTGACTAAGTATGGTTCCCCCTCAACAAAGCACTCCAAAGTTATAGCAACTTTGATCGCAAGAACAAAACAACTTAGCCAAAGTTATAGTTGAGAGAATTTAAGAGATAACGAGTCTTGACAAGGAGCAAGCTTAAGCAAAGACTCAAATCATATCATTTCTTCCCCCTCTTGGCATCATTGAAAAGACAAGAACAAAGACATGAAACGACTAGAATAACACATGTCAAGGCAAGAAATAGATATGCAAAATACGCAATATTAAACAATATATAGCAAGCAAAAGCAAGTGCAAATGTTAATTAAGAACTACAAACCACAAAATAGAGTGTTAGTTGCCATTGGGCCGAATAGAACAAAGTTTAAACAAGCCAAAATGGGCCGAATTGGTTAGGTAGTTCAAGAGATAAGCAAACAAGAATAGAAAAGCAAGGCATTGTGGGTGGGCGGGTGAGATTAGGGTGCTTTAAAACCGGGCCTAGTGCGGTACTCGAGAGTGGAGAGACGGTCAAGGCACGAGGACACATGTGTAGCTTGAGCGGTGAGGCAAACGTCAAAGTTCCGAACTTTCAAGGAAAGAGCCTCCGTCGCATCAAAGATAGTACGCATCCCCTCACGCATTTCCGTACCACTTTTAACCAAAGAACCGCCTTGGCTCACCAAGTATGTCATCCGATCCCTTTGCCTATACATTTCTTGTCGACAATCAACAATGTTCCGTTCCAATTTAGCTAGGCGATCATCCATACCCGTCATCCATGCCCTCATCTCACTACTCACACCCGACCCACCTTGGTCACGGGTAGAGCTAGTGGAACCCAATGCCACGGTTTGAACGATCTTGTCCAACACCGCATCAATCTTCTTGTCCTGCGCATCAAGGCGCTCCATCACACTTCCCATGAACAAATCCAACCTAGACTCGATTCCCGAAAAATCAGTCCCAACCGGCTTCAACCCGACCGAACCCCCCTTGGTTAAAAACATCAACTCCGGTCCACAAGCATCCAACTTCATGAATTTTAAAAACGTGTCACTCATATCATCCTTGACGGTAACACCATAACTATTCATATCAATGACCCCTTTCGACTCTAGGAGCCGTGACAGCCACATCCCGTAGGGCAAATCAAGAGTTGAATAAATCTTGTCCTCGGTCACCGAAAAGGCGGTTTATGAAATACGAGAAAATATAAGAAAAGGTAAATGAACCCGATTTCCCTCTAACCAATTTTTCTTAACCAACATTTCATAGCATGCAATCTTGTCCCGTCCTCCCCGACGCGGAATTACGGTGTTCCACAGAAAATTCAGCATAAATTTCAATTTTGGAGAAACACTCCCCGCCAAAACACAACTCGACAAAGACGCCCCAACATCAAAGTATTTCTTAACTTCCAACTTAGCCATGTCCGTTAGTTCCTCCCATGACGTACTCGGATTGATTTTGATTTCATCATCAGGAACCGAAAACAGAGTACAAAAGTCCGTCACGGAAATCGAAACTGAGCGGCCATTAATAACGGCATTCAACACTCCATCAGTTAACGAAACAGAGGCGAAAAACTGTATTACCTCAATCGGATAGACTGGACCCGAAAACTGTGCCACGGTTTCCCATTCTTGAAAATTTAGAAAGTCAGTAAAGAATCCTAAAGCCGCA
Organism: Heliosperma pusillum; assembly: GCA_022085475.1. Classification (NCBI taxonomy): domain Eukaryota; kingdom Viridiplantae; phylum Streptophyta; class Magnoliopsida; order Caryophyllales; family Caryophyllaceae; genus Heliosperma; species Heliosperma pusillum. Next base: position 105,220 of record JAIUZE010046424.1, read on the forward strand.
TATTTGTCACACCAAGCTTTCGGATAAAAACGACCACCGTGTATTCCGTACTGAGCAACTCGGTTTACAAGCTTTCTTTCATTTTTCGTGAGACGGAGTTTATCAAGCCCGGAAGATGTTTCTTGAGGCGAAAAATCACGGAATGTAACCCGTGTAATCACCTCGGGAACCGTGTCAGCAACTTCGCTTGTAGCTTCTTCTTGGACTCTAGCTTTGCCCTTATTTAACCTTCTTCTTTTTGTACCCTCAAGACCCGCACCGGACTCGGTTTGGTTCATGGTAGGAGTTTTTTGTGTGGGATTAGGAGAGGTATTTGTGGGCATGCTAGGCTTTGGAGTTTTAGGATTTGGGTTTTTGGAGATTTTTGATCTTGTGGAAGCCATGGATGAAGGTTGAAGGTTTGGGTAATTTTTTTTTTGTTGTTTGTTGTGGGTTGCCGTGAGGAAGGAGAAGGAGGTAGTAAAAAAAATTGATTGAGTATTGATGTGGTGAAAGTGATGGGTAATAATGGATTGTAAGAGTTGGGAATAGTACTTTTGTACTTGGCACATGGGTGTGCCGGCTCTAAGAGTCCACTTTTCCTTTTTTTTTTTTTTTTTTTTTTTTTAAATTTGGGTAGGAAAAGGAATCTTAGGTAATTATTTTGGAGATATGGTAAGGATAGAATTAGGTAAATAAAAAGATATGGTTAGGTGATTTTGTTTGAGAATTTCGGCTAGTATAGGATACATGGGTAGAATTTGGCTCAATTTTGGAAATTGAATAAGATAGGTTTTTGGCAAATATGTGGTTCATAATTCAATTTCCATAAGACACTTAATATGCAAGATACTCACGTAAAATATATTATATTAAACACAAATATACTAGCAATGAAATATGTGGACACAGTCATACAATCTCGTCTTATTCTAGCCAGTCACGCAGGTTCACAAAATAAATAAGATGAATTTAATTGCTACCGATTAAACCAATTTCCAACCGCAAAATCTCAAAACGTCTTCTCGCTAACGCCTTTGTTAAAATGTCAGCCCATTGATTGTCAGTACTACAAAATTCGAGTTTAATGTTGCCCTTTTCTACATGGTCACGCAAAAAATGATGTCTAATGTCTATATGCTTAGTACGAGAATGCTGAGCTGGGTTCTTAGAAATAATAATAGCACTCGTATTATCACAGAAAACAGGCATACAACCAACATTAACACCGTAATCACATAGTTGTTGTTTTAACCAAAGTAGTTGGGAACATACCAGTCCTGCAGCGATATATTCGGCTTCTGCAGTAGATAACGCAACCGAATTTTGCTTCTTTGAGCCCCAAGTAATTATGCAAGGTCCAACAAACGTGGCAAATCCAGAGGTACTTTTTCTATTTAAGGAGCATCCGGCATAATCTGCATCTGAAAATCCTACTAGATCGAAATTACACTCAAGTGGATACCACAAATATAAATTAGATGTACCAATTAAATATCTCAAGATACGTTTAACTGCAATCATATGTGATTCTTTAGGACATGATTGAAATCTAGCACAGACACATACGCTGAACATAATGTCAGGTCTACTTGCAGTTAAATATAATAAAGAACCAATCATACCTCGATATGTAGTCTCAGCTACGGACTTACCATTTTCGTCTAAGGTCAACTTTTTGTCAGTTACCATAGGCGTGTCCATTGGATGAGCGTTTTCCATACCAAATTTTCTGATTAGCTCCTTGACATATTTTTGTTGGTGAATCTTTATTCCTTCCTTAGTTTGTTGAATTTGCAATCCTAGGAAGAATTTCAATTCTCCCATCATGCTCATTTCAAATTCTGAGGTCATTAGATCTTAAAAATACTTGCACAATTTATTGTTAGTAGAACCAAAAATAATATCGTCTACATAAATTTGAGCAACAAGTAAATCAGAACCCTCGGATTTTAGAAATAGGGTTTTGTCGACAGATCCTCTTTTAAAATTGTTTTGTAATAAAAATTTTGACAATCTGTCGTACCAAGCCCTAGGCGCTTGTTTCAAACCATATAAAGCTTTATCGAGTTTGAAAACATGGTTTTGAAACTTGCTATTCAAAAATCCGGGAGGTTGTTCAACAAAAACCTCTTCTTCCAAATAACCGTTAAGAAATGCAGTCTTAACGTCCATTTGGAATAATTTCATTCCTTTATGAGCTGCGAAGGCGATGAGCAAGCAAATAGCTTCAAGTCTTGCTACTGGAGCGAATGTCTCGTCATAATCAATCCCTTCTTGTTGATTAAAACCTTGACCGACCAGTCGAGCCTTGTTACGAACTATAACTCCTGAATCATCCAATTTATTTCTGAATACCCATCGAGTACCAATCACAGTTCGATTAGAAGGTCGTGGCACAAGGTGCCATACTTTATTGCGTTCGAACTGTTGAAGCTCCTCTTGCATAGCCACAATCCAGTCGGATTCTGTAAGAGCTTCCTTGATGTTGGTGGGCTCTATGGTAGACAGAAATGAGTAGAATGAACAAAAGTTATTTAATACTCGTCTAGTTTGAACTCCTTTAGTCAAACTTCCTAGGATACTATCCATAGGATGATAACTCTTATATTTCCATTTCTTAGAGTTCCTAGGCTCATCATCATCTGATGAACTCTCATTTTCCTCAAATGATTCAGAATCAATATTGGTTCCCCCTGAGTTGGACTCTGGGGTTATAGCTGAAGTTGGTACAACTTCAGTTACACCATCTTGGTTCTGGTTCAAAGTTATAGCATCATCAGCAATAACTTCCGTTTCCTTTTCCTTGTTTTGAGAAGAGACATTCGTATCATCAACAATTGTCTCAGTTCTCTGTTCAAGGTCATTTGCGGATTTATCAAGTTCATCATTGATTCCTTCAATAACTTCTTCATTATTATCTGGCACGTCATCTCTGGAGAGGCGAAAGTCTGGATCATTCATGTCTTCTTCTTCATTCTGTTCAACTTGTTCAGGCACATTATCTTCATCAAATACAACATGAACACTTTCTTCTATGTACAAAGTTCTTTTGTTAAAAACGTTGAAAGCTTTACTATGATTAGAATAACCAACAAACACAGCTTCGTCATTTCGTGGATCAAATTTGCTCAAATTACTTTTTCCATAAGTATGGACAAAACACTTACTTCCGAAGCAACGAAGGTGAGCTATATTGGGTTTTCTCCCTCTTAAAAGTTCATAGGGAGTCTTTTTGAGAATAGGTCTAATCATAGCTCTATTGTGCACATAGCATGCAGTACTAATGGCTTCTGCCCAAAAGTTCTTAGGAAGGCCACTACACAAAAGCATAGTGCGGGCCATGTCCTCTAATGTTCTATTCATACGTTCCACGACACCATTTTGTTGTGGGGTTTCCGTGGTGCAGAAAGTTATGTCATACAATGTTCCTACACCATTCCCCCTACATATTCTATAAACCTTGATTAATCAAATTCGGTGCCATGATCCGTACGAATGGAAACTAACTTTTTATCATACTTGTTTTGGGCGAGCTTCATTAGTACTACAAACTCATCGAAATTTTCATCTTTAGTAAATAAGAAGATAGGTCATACATACCTTGAGTAGTCGTCGACTAGGACGAATACGTACCTTGATCCACCGCGGCTTCTGACTTTCATAGGTCCACACAAATCCATGTGTACCAACTCAAGTGGACGCTCTGTACTTACTACTCGTTTCGGTTTGAATGAAGATCTAACTTGTTTACAACGGGCACATGAGTCACACATCTTTTCTTGTTTGAATTTGATTGAGGGTAGACCCTCAACTAAATCCCAAGACTTGAGTTTCTTTAAAATCGTTGGACTGATGTGTGCAAACCTTTTGTGCCACAAGCATGAATCATCCACAATGACTTTCATGCACGTAAAGGAACTTGTAGTGACTTTGTTTAAATCAATCATATACACGTTCCGTTTACGTAGACCTTCTAAGATAACATTACTAGTACCTTCAACTATGATACGACAAACATTTGAATGAAAAACGACTTTGTTGCCTTTGTCACATAATTGAGAGATACTTAGCAAGTTATGCTTAAGGCCATCTACCAGATATACATTATTAATAGCATGTGAAGAAGATATACCAATCTTACCTACACCGATTATGTTGCCCTTCTTGTTGTCTCCAAAGGTGACCATGCCACAGTTGAAGGGCTCTAGTGAAAGAAATAGATTCTTGTTTCCGGTCATGTGGCTCGAACATCCACTGTCGAGATACCATAGATTCTTTTCTTTCACTATTATCTGCAAGAGAATCAAATACAACTTTTAGGTACCCACGCTAAGTTGGGTCCTTTGTGGTTAGTGACTCTATATATTTGATCTTTCCTAACCCATACTTGTTTGACAATTCTTTTCTTCTTAGGATAGGGCTTTCTAGGTTTTTTTATCATGTTTGTTATTGTTGCGACGCACATTAGGTTTGAACGACTGCTTCTGATTCACATAAGGTTTAGATTTTGAAGGTACAGATGTGTAATCGAAAGCTATGTCATAAAACCACCTGAACTCATTATTTCTAACCTCATCACGTTGAGATTCAAGTTCAGACTCATTAACACTAGACACGTCATGTTCTTTAACAAAATCAGTTTGATTTTTGTTGTCGTTGACATATTTAACACAATTATCTTTAACATGACCGTTGTGACCACAATAATTGCAAATCAGATATTCTGAAAGATTGACATACTTCCTTCTTCTGAAATCACGGTCAGAAGGAGTGGATTTGCACTTATCATGGTCTCTACGACTATAGCATTCATGACCTAGACTCTTCTTCATGTTATTGTTAGACTGTTCGGTAAGGAAGTCTAAGACCTTTTGACTTCCTTCCCACTTATCATGAACTTTTTGTGCATGTAGGAGCAATTCCTTCAAAGACTGAATTTCTTTTTCGCATGACGAATGGTCTACATTCGAGTCTTTGGAGGGATTGTTCTTTTTGAAGTTTTCACGAAAATCATTGAACCGTTTGTTCAAGATAAGTTTCTCCTCATTATGTTGACTTTTGGCTTGGAAGAATTCAGCCTTTATATCTTTTAATTGCTGAGAAAGAAAGGAGTTTACTTTCTCGTGATCAAGCATAACAACTTCCTTTGCCTTAGCGTCAGATTGTTAAAGCACATTGACTTTCTTCAATTCTGAAGTTATAGCTTCATTAGCTATAACTTTTGCTTGAAGATGCTTAATGTTGAGCTTTAACTCTGAGATTATAGCTTCATTAGCTATAGCTTTAGACTCAAGAGCCTCTTTCTCAACATTTGTCTTGTCTGAAGTTATAACTGAAGTTGCCATAACTTTAAACTTGAGCTTCTTAGCTTTGGCCTTAAGAAGTTGATTTTCCTCAGCAATGTCAAGAATTTGTTCTTTATGATCTTTTAATTCTAGACTCTGCTCATGACAATGATCTAAGGCTTCTTCAAAATACTTAATTAAAGACTTCTTAGATAAATTCTTAACTTGCTTTTTAAGTTCAAGATGACTAACCTCTTCATCATCTTCTGAATCTGGTTCTGAATCTGAGTTGCCAACAAGACACATCTCGGATTCACTTTCATTGTCATCGTCAGAAATTAGGTCAAGACTGACGTTGCTTAGACACAAGTTGGCGACTTCTTCTTCCTCTGACTCGTCGTCCTCTGTGTCGAGATCTCCCCAGCAATAAGCCATCATTACTTGCTTGAATTCCTTCTTGGTTTTGTCTCGTTGATTTTTGTCTTTGATTTTCTTCCATGTGGGGCAGTCTTTGATCATGTGATCCTTATCCCCACATTTGAAGCAACCACGACTTGAAAGAGACCCTTTTGACTCAATTGGCTTCTTGTAAGATTTGTTGGTGTTATTGTTAAACGTTTTCCCTTGTGGTTTATTAAAGAATTTTTTCTTAAAACGTCTAGCAAATAACACTGTTTCATCTTCAAGATCCGAATCTTGTCTTTCCCTAGATTCGGCTTGTAAAGCCACTTTCTTGCTATTACTATCATTTGCCTCATCTTCATCAAGAGTAATCTCGTGAGCCATTAGGGTTCCAAGTAGCTCTTGATAAGATAGGTCAGATAGATCTTTACATTCCTGAATTACCGTCACCTTAGGTCTCCATCGTTTAGACAGACTTCTAAGGATCTTCCTGGCAATTTCCTCAGAGTTTTTCCAAGATTTTTCAATTCATTAATGATGCTAGAGAAGCGAGTGGACATGCTGTCAAGCGATTCATTGTGTTCCATAGAGAACAGTTCGTACTTTCGCATCAGTAATGCGATACGTTGCTTTTTGACAACAGTTGTCCCCTCATATGCTAACTCTAGACCATCCCATATTTCCTTGGCAGTAGAACTAGATGAGAAACGATCAAATTCAGTATGGGTCATGCCGTTTTGCAACAGACTAATAGCCTTTGAATTTTTCTCAGCTTTCTTATAATCTGCCTCAACATAGTCATCTTCTTTCTTTTCGATGGCAGTGCCAGTAGCAGATCCAAGCATGACCTTATTAGGACCATTCTTAATGATTAGCCAACACTCCCAATCGTTACCCTTTATGAAATGGGTCATCATATTTTTCCATAGACTGTAGTTCTTCCCATCGAATACGGGACACTTCAGATGTTTGGAATCCATTAAAATGAAATTAAATGCAGCGGAAAATAAATAAAAATAAAAAGATAAATGGATTAGACTCCTTGCTGTAAGGCAATCAAGAGCACGAGGCTCTGATACCAATTGTAGAGTCTATTGATCGAATACGAAAGAGGGGGGTGG
>JAIUZE010046425.1:0-11342 GCA_022085475.1 Heliosperma pusillum
TAATGTCTCCAAGTTTTCAAGGCATGTACTACAGCTGCTAACTCAAGATCATGAGTCGGATAATTCACTTCATGAACCCTGAGTTGTCGAGAATCATAAGCAATAACCTTTCTATTCTGCATCAAGACACATCCCAAACCATGCTTTGAAGCATCACAATAAACATCATAATCGGCTTCATCATCTGGTAAAGTTAGAACCGGTGCGGTAGGCAATCTCTTCTTCAATTCTAAGAAGGCAATTTCACATTCATCGGTCCAAATATACTTTGCTTCCTTCTTTAGCAATTGAGTCATCGGTCTTGCTAATTTGGAGAAATCTTTCACAAACCGACGATACTAACCCGCTAAACCAAGGAAACTCCGAATCTCGGACACATTTTTCGGACTTTTCCAATCCACAACTGCCTCAATTTTAGCTGGATCGACCATAACACCGTCTTTGGAAATGACATGACCAAGGAAAGATACCTCGGGCAACCAGAATTCACATTTGGAGAACTTAGCATACCACTTTTGGCGTCGCAGAACACCCAAAATGGTTCGAGATGAATAGATGTTCTTCCTAGATTTGAAAAGGCTCAGATGTCATCAATGAATACCACACAAACCATTTTCAAGATACTTCCCGGAAGGTACGATTCATTGATCGCATGAGATTATAGCTGAGCCGTTAGTCACCGAATGGCATCAATTGAAATTCGAAATACCATACCTCGAGCTGAAGCCGTCTTCGGAATATCTGCGTTCCCGAACGGAATCGGATTATAACCCGATCTAAATCATTTTAGAGAAAGTAGAAAGCCACCCGTAACTGGTCCATAAAATCATTGATACGAGGAAGAGGATATTTGTTTTTGATTGTAACACGGTTCAATTCACGGTAATCAATGCACATTCGCATAGAACCGTCTTTCTTCTTGACAAATAATACGGGAGCACCCCAAGGAGAAGCACTAGGCCTAATAAAACCTTTCTCAATTAAATCATCAAGTTGAATTCTCAACTCCTTCAATTCGGAAGGAGCCATACTATAAGGAGCTTTGGCAATTGGTCCAGTTCCAGGAACTAGATCAATGGAAAATTCAACATCCCTTTCAGGAGCAATCCCGGGTAATTCATCGGGAAATACATCGGAAAATTCCCGAACCATAGGAACATCCTTTAAAGAAGGAAGAGAAGAATCGGAAGTAGTCACTACACATAGAAATGCTTGATGACCCTTCTTTAAAACATTCAACATTTTCATAGCTGAGATTAGCTTCACACTAGCTTGCTTTCTAACCCCTTGATAAGAAATACGAGCACCCAAAGGACTTTTAAGAATAATTTTTTGATCACGGCACTCGAATCGAGCATGATGAGTAGATAACCAATCCATGCCCAAAATAATATCGAACTCTTCAAGAGGAAAACGCAAAAGATTCGCCGGAAAAATAGATCCATTTATGGATATTGGAATGTCGGAATGAAGATAAGAACATGAAAATACTTCCCCGGATGGTAACGATATAGGAGTAGTTTCTCCTACTGAAGCTTTAAGCGGTAACTTATCGGATAGTCTCATGGAAATAAAAGATAAAGAAGCTCCCGTGTCAAATAAAATGAAACACGGTAAATCATAAATCGAGAACATACCCGTCACAATATCGGGTTGGGCATCCGCCTCAGCACGGCTCATAATAAAAATACGACCCTTAGGTCGCCCAGAAATAACCGGTGTAGAACCCGTCTTCTTCCTCTCGGGACATTCATTAAACCTGTGCCCCGGTTTTTGACAATTAAAACATACTAGGGGCTTGTTGAAGCACCCAACACCCGGATGAATAGGCCTCTTGCACCGAAAGCACATACGATCTTTAAGATCGTTGTTGTTGCTCGGAATAAAGGAACGGTTCCTTTGATTAGCTTGTCCGCCCTGAAAGTTTCTCCTCTTGTTTGGAAAAGAGGGAGAAAAGGGAGGTCGAGATGAAGGATATAAAGGTCTCTTGCCAAAGGCATTAGGAGCAACATAAGAAGCACGAGCTTCCTCGGCAATCTCCCTGATAGAACTCTCCGCCCAGATGGCATCATTATAAATCGAGACAAAGGAAGTGGAACCTCTACTAATCTTCCCCTTTATCTGGGGAGAAAGCTTTCCCAGATAAAGGAAAGCCTTGTCTTCCTCTACCCTAATAAGACGAGTGGCATAATGAGCCAACTCATTGAACCTGGTAGTAAACTCCTGAACAGAAAGAAGTCCTTGTTTAAAATCCATGAACTCCTTCAATTTTTGTTGTCTCAACTCATCGGGATAAAACCTCGCTTCCAAGAGCTCACGGAAACGAGTCCACCCGAAATTAGGCTCCAACTTAGCGGTAGGACCTGAAAGAGTCCACCACTGATCCGCTTCCTTCTCTAAGAAGTGAGAAGCTAGACGGACCTTGTCCTCTTCAAGGACATCGTAAAGAGAAAAACTCTTCTCCATCTCTCGTAACCACACCGAAGGTTTAACGGGATCAACTTCGCCATCGTAGGTTTTTGCTTGGCTCCTCGATAGCTGTGAAGCAACCCACGTATAACTCCCGTGTCTCTCCCGATCAGGAACAGGAGTAGGAATCGGATTAGCTTGCTGGTTTTGCAGATTTTGCTGGTTTTGGATAATAACGGTAAGAGCTGCTAATATAGTGTTGTCAATCCTCGGAGGCATCTTGCAAAATTAAAACACAGATTAGTACTTATCATTTAGCAAGAACAAAGAGACTACAACATAAATCCTAATCTACCCATCTTACCCTTCTATCTCACGGTTTATTATTTTTATTAAGGTCAAGTTATTTATGCAAGGGTACACAAACGTGCGTCGGGAGCAAAAATGCTCTGATACCAACTGTGACACCCTCAAATTTGCGGAAAGAAAAAAATAATTTAAATACATCAAAGAGAATATAATAATACTACGAAGGTGTCATAACATAAAAAGGTCATTTACAAAACGGAAATAATATTCTACCAACGAAATGTACAAGACGGGAGACATATCTCCCGTATAAATACGGAAATAAAAGTGTATCTAATAATATACAAACTATGAACCGAATATAGGTCCAAGGTAAAATACTTCGCTCGCTAGCTCGTCATGTACCCCAAAATATGCATCACCACCTGTTCGACCGCATTACATATAAACACGGAAGCCACAGTCAGTGGGGAGTAACTCCGAGTTCTCCCAGCCACGAAATGTCGAGTTTAATGAAACATGAAAAACATAAAAGCAATGTATATCGAAAATACAAAACCTTAACATATATGATATGGTTTTCATGTTATGAAACAGTTAACTAACATATAACCTAGCATATGACAGCTATCATGTGAATTCGGTAATAAAATATAACTCGAGGTAGGGAAGCTGGTATGCTGGCTCAGCGGTTACCAAGTAACATGGCCCTGATACACTCAAACCCTAATCAACCCGTAATCATGTGAATCAGTTCACAACCGTTAATCCAAACTCTATCAATCCTAGCCGGCTTGCATCTCACCTTCTAGAACTCATCGAATCATACAAACATGAAAGACCAATACCTCTACAAACAGGCATAAGTTCCTAGTGCAGTCAATAGAAGACTTCTGTAACTCGAGGCTATACCACAAGGTAGGAAAACATCCTAGTCCTAGACTGATCAGACCTAGCGACAACAGCTATTCCATTCCCCGTCTCATGACATAACCGTACCCAAGAAACTCTGCTAGGCGACCCCCTAAGCAGAGATGGCTAGTACTTAAGCTGGCTCCCTTCCCAAAGCGGAACTCTTAGGATGCCATGCCCCGACTTGGATATAAACCCACCAAGCCGGGACACAAACGCTATCAAGCGACAAACTCCGTATGCTCGTTAAAGATAGTCTGGCCTATCAATGTCGTGGTCCAAGCTACTCATTAGAATTAGAATGGTCAATACGCCATATATCCATAATTCTCTATGGGACTTAGTCATTCACGACCCACCATATACTAAATCAGTCACGGGAAAAACAATCCTATCTTGACTAATTGCATATCAATAATAGTCAAAATCTCATATGCCCTCATATCTACTAAGGCTAATTCATTAATTAAATACAACCATACTTGAAGACAAATCCCCGACCCGAGTCCCGCACGGGTCACATCAAATCGGGGCTGACTAGAATCTTAGTTTGACCAAAACCCCGTTTGGATCAAACCGGCTAGAAGCAGAGTTCTTTATCAGCATAGAACATAACATCAACATAATTCATTACATGTTATTTTATTACTACTTCTAACATGTGAATTATCATATTATACCCAAAACCCGCTTGACTTAAATGATTTCAACGTAAACTAATCTCGTATTAATAATTTCTAACATGTGAGAAATAATAATTTTATGAAAACCTTTTTAATTAAATATTTTACTTATTAATATTTCCCACTTGCTAAATATTACAAAACACGATAAAAATGACGATAACTCAAAAACCGACACGAGTCCCAAGGTGGGACCCACGGGCTGAATTGGGCCGGACCCACATGGGCCTGTTTTGGGCCTCACGTACAGAATTGGGCTGTTTTGGCCTTTGATTCGATTTTACTAAAAACCGTTTCCTAATATTTCCCGCATGCTTTAACATATTTAAAACCCGTCAAAACAACAACCAATCCATCAAACATCGACACAACCCAAAGACCAAAACCCGGACCCACCTTGACCAACCCCGACCGGGTCTGAACCGGCCTGGACCGGTCTGGTTTGGACCCGGTTCAGCCCCTTCCCCACGGTTCACCAACAAACACCACCAAAATCATTTCCAACTTGTTTTAATCATCAAACAACCATTTTAACATCCATCCTTACAAAAATCATTATTATTAAAAATCATCAAAATTTGTGAAGAACACTAAAACAACATAAAACTCATAACTTAGTAAAAATCATTAAAATTCTTCAAGAACACTAAACTTGTTAAAATTTCATAAACAACATAAAAAAATCATAACTTAGTAAAATCATTAAAATTCTTCAAGAACACTAAATCATCATAAAAATTTCCTACAACTTAAAAATCATCAAGAACACTTAAATCATCATAAAATTTCCTACAACTTAAAAATCATCAAGAATCATAAAACAACATAAAATTCCATAAAACATAAAAATCATCAAAATCATAAAACAACATAAAAATTCCATACAACATAAAAATCATCAAAAATCATAACACAACATAATAATTACTACTTAACATATTACTAACTAAAAATCCATAAATCATAAAAACATGAACCAAAAATAAAGATGAACCAAAATCCAAATAAATAAAACTAAAGGCTATATTACTAACTCAAATCCTAAATAACCATAACATGAACATAAAATAAAACCTATGTGACATTAATTCGTCGAGTAAAACGGAATTGTTACCTTAGCTAGCCAAAATCACTTAGCACAAAATAATAAGAAGTAATAATTAAGAAAACCCTTCTACTAGTCTTCACCCAAAATATAAGAGTCTCCAAATTCGTTTTCAAACTCTTCCCCTATAAGAAATAACAAGAAAACAATTATTAGAACTTAAACTTAATTTTCCATAATTAAATGTTGAAAACGATCTTGACGGAATTGAAAATAAACCGGACTAGAAGATGGAGAGCGAAGAGGAGATCCTAGAAATATAAATTAGGAAGGATTTAATTAAGAAATGAAGGATTTATGGAGGTTTTGCTCAAGAACGATGAAGAACGATTGATTAACGATGAAGAACACGAAGAACGATTAAATAAAGTGATGTTTTGATCTTTATTTGAGTTGTTGTAAAAATGAAAAGTTGTTGGTGAGTGGAGAGTGGGTTGAGCCGTGAGTTTATAGACAAATAAGGCTGTCTGATTTCGAATTCGCTGTTACGTAATTGACTCGCGTTTAATAATTATTTTACGGTAAACGATTTAATATAATTTACGATAAAGTTAATATCAAGATATTATGATATTAAAATGAAAAATAATGAAAATATCAAGGCTTAAGAGTGGGTAAGGGAGCCGTGTGATGTTTAGCTTGTCGGGTCCGATTTCGAGCGTTTTGCGTAGTTTTCGTTAACTGATCGATAAAGTAAATAGTTATCTAGATATTATGATATATTAATCAAAAGTAATGAAAATATCAAGGGCTATTAGAGCACTAAAGTAGCCGTGTGATATGGTGAGGATTCGGTCTGTTTTTGCTCGATTTGCGTAATCTTCGTTGACGGATCGCTAAAGTAAGTAAATATCTAGATATTTTGATTATTTTAATCAAAATAAATAAAACATCTAATGGTGAGTGGAAAGCGATGACATCAACGTGTGACTCATGCCAAAGTCGAGTTTCGATTTTGTTGCGCGCATTACGATGCGTCGGGAATAGTTAAATGACGTTCGTTTAAAACCGTAAACGTTATTCTTTAAATTCCGAATAAATTCAAAATAATTATATTAAATTATGATAAATCTTAATAAATCTAAATAAAAATAAATCAAAAATATTATTTTTTTACATAAAATTTCGGTCTTCATACTTATGAGACGAGTCGGGAAAAGTCAACGGAAGTCAAAGTTGACTGAAAAGTCGAGAAAAGTCGAAGATGACTTAAAAGTCAAGAAAAGTTTAGGACGACTTAAAAGTCAAGAAAAGTCAATGACGACTTTTAAAAGTCAAGAAAAGTCAAAGACGACTTAAAAGTCAAGAAAAGTCAAAGATGACTAAAAACGGTCTTTTCATGAAATCTCTCAAAAATTCCAAATACGAACGCGGAATTTCAAAATACGACTCGGAACAAAAATTCCTATATTAAAAACTTAAGTTCTACTGAAAAGTATCCATAAGCTATTGCTTAAGCAAATTGGTTACTTTTCGGGTTGTTACAATCACCCCTCCTTTTAAAAAGTTTCGTCCTCGAAACTTAGAAGAAGGAACGTAACATATATGTAGGTCTATTTCAAAACTGTTAAAAATATATTTGTAATAAAATACGGGGTCTTATCTACGGAACGGCAGGTTCTCGTCAGCATCAAGAATATCGATAGAAGGTACGTAATCTTCGAATGGTTAAATCGAATAGAAAGAGGAAAGAAAGAAAGAAATTTACCTCAAGCAAAGAGCTCGGGATATTTAGCTAACATTTTAGCTTCGGGTTCCCAAGTTTCTGATTCGACGTTTCCACAACGCCAAAGGATACGAACTAACGGAACCACCTTGTTTCGGAGTTGTTTGTTAGCCCTTTCAAGTATACGAATCGGCCTTTCTTCCAAAGCCAACTTAGGTTCCAAGTCCAACACTTCTTCTTGAATAATATGACTCGGATCACTGATATACTTCTTCAATTGCGAAACATGGAACACATCATGAACTTTACTCAAGTTCGGAGGTAATTCCAGACGATAAGCAACAGGACCAACTCTTTTAAGCACACGAAACGGTCCAATATATTTAGGACTCAACTTTCCGTTCACTCCAAACCGTTTCACTCCTTTCATTGGTGACACTTTAAGGAATACCCGATCATCAACATCAAACTCAAGTGGTCGACGACGAACATCGGCATAAGATTTCTGTCTATCTTGAGCGGCCTTCATTCGCTCTCGAATGACTTGAACTTGATCAATCGTTTCAGTAACTATGTCTGGACTCACATATGATCCTCTTGCCTTGATCCCAACAAACAGGACTACGGCATTTTTCCTACCGTTAAAGCCTCATATGGTGACTCTTGATAGATGCATGATAACTGTTGTTATAAGAAAATTCCACCAAAGGCAAACACGTCTCCCAAGAATCATGAAAGTCCAAAGCACAAGCACGAAGAAGATCTTCCAAAGTCTGGATCGTCCTCTCGGTCTGACCATCAGTAGCGGCATGAAATGCTGTGCTCATCAACAATTTACTACCCATGGCTTCTTGTAAGGCTGTCCAGAATCGTGAACTGAATCTCGGATCACGATCTGAAACTATATCTTTAGGAACTCCATGGTAACGTACTATCTCCTTCACATAGGCATCGGCTAAGACATCTATACTCCAAGTTTCTCTGACAGGTACAAATCTGGCACACTTGGTTAGACGGTCTACAATAACCCAGATGGCATTCTTTCCACTAGAAGTTCTAGGTAAAGACATCACGAAGTCCATAGAAATAGACTCCCATTTCCACAGAGGAATTTCCAAAGGTTGCAGCAAACCTCCGGGTCTTTGATGATCAATCTTCACCTTTTGACAAGTAAGACATCTACTAACATACTCCTTCACTTCAATCCTCATCCTAGGCCACCAGAATTGTGGTCTCAAATCTTTATACATTTTGTCGCCACCCGGATGAATAGAATAAGGAGAAAGGTGAGCTTCATCAAGTATTCTCTTCCTCAACTCAGCACTTCTCGGAACATACATTCGACCATGGTAACGAAGGTAGCCATCATTATCCACCACACAATCCTTAGCTTGCCCCAGTGATATTTTTGCTCGAATGGCGATAAAAGTAGCATCCTCCGGTAAACAAGTACAAATCTCACGATAAAAATCAGGTTCCGCAGTCAAAGCACCAAGATAATCAACCCTTTTCCTTCCCAACGAACTGTATCTTAAGCTTCTGGGAATTCGGTTACTAGTTCATCGGGTAAAGTACCAAGAGCATTTAATGAATGACTAGTCTTTCTACTCAAAGCATCTGCCACAACATTTGTTTTTCCCTCGTGATAAATCAACTCAGCATCATAATCATTCACCAACTCTAACCATCTTCTCTGCCTCATGTTCAATTCCTTCTGAGTAAAAATGCACCTCAAGCTCTTATGATCGGTGTAAATTCGGCAATGAACTCCAATAATATAATGTCTCCAAGTTTTCAAGGCATGTACTACAGCTGCTAACTCAAGATCATGAGTCGGATAATTCACTTCATGAACCCTGAGTTGTCGAGAAGCATAAGCAATAACCTTTCTATTCTGCATCAAGACACATCCCAAACCATGCTTTGAAGCATCACAATATACATCATACCCCGCTTCATCATCTGGTAAAGTTAAGATCGGTGCGGTAGTCAATCTCTTCTTCAATTCTAAGAAGGCAACTTCACATTCATCGGTCCAAATATACTTTGCTTCCTTTTTTAGCAATTGAGTCATCGGTCTTGCTAATTTGGAGAAATCTTGCACAAACCGACGATAATAACCCGCTAAACCAAGGAAACTCCGTATCTCGGACACATTTTTCGGACTTTTCCAATCCACAACCGCCTCAATTTTAGCTGGATCGACCATAACACCGTCTTTGGAAATGACATGACCAAGGAAAGATACCTCGGGCAACCAGAATTCACATTTGGAGAACTTAGCATACCATTTTTGGCGTCGAAGAACACCCAAAATGGTTCGGAGGTGATCAACATGTTCTTCCTTAGATTTAGAAAAGATCAAAATATCATCAATGAATACTACAACACATTTATCGAGGTACTCGCTGAAGGTACGATTCATCTGATCCATGAATATTGTTGGAGCGTTAGTCAAACCGAATGGCATCACTTTAAATTCGAAATGACCATACCTCGAGCTAAAAGCAGTCTTGGGAATATCTGCTTCACGAACGGGAATTTGATGATAACCTGATCTAAGATCAATCTTTGAAAAAGTTGAAGCACCACGTAACTGGTCAAAGAGATCATCAATACGCGGAAGAGGATATTTGTTCTTGACTGTCACACGATTAAGTTCACGATAATCGATACAAAGTCGCATAGAACCATCCTTTTTCTTCACAAAGAGAACGGGAGAACCCCAAGGAGAAGCACTAGGCCTAATAAAGCCTTTCTCAATCAAGTCATCACGTTGGATTCTCAACTCTTTCAATTCGGAAGGAGCCATACGATAAGGAGCTTTAGCAATTGGTCCAGTTCCAGGAACTAGATCAATGGAAAATTCAACATCTCTTTCAGGAGGAATCCCAGGTAATTCATCGGGAAATACATCTGGAAACTCTTGAACAATTGGTACATCTTCCAATGAAGGCAAAGACGAAGTGGTAGAAGTAGTTACAACACATAAGAAAGCTTTGTAACCCTTCTTGATTACTTTTACCATCTTCATAGCCGAAATAAGTTTCACCGTGGACTGTTTTCGAACCCCTTGATAGGATACACGGTTTCCTAAAGGACTTTTGAGAATAATCTTCTGGTCACGGCATTCAAATCGAGCATAATAAGTAGATAACCAATCCATGCCCAGAATAATATCAAATTCTTCAAGAGGGAACCGAAGAAGATTAGCCGGAAAAGTAGATCCATTTATTGATATAGGAACGTCCGAATGAAGATAAGAGCATGAAAATACATCTCCGGACGGTAAAGATATAGGAGTACTTTCTCCGATTGAAGCTTTGAGAGGTAATTTATCGGATAGTCTCATCGAAATAAAAGACAAAGAAGCTCCCGTATCAAATAAAATTAAACACGGTAATTCATAAATTGAGAACATACCAGTCACAATATCAGGTTGAGCATCGGCCTCAGCTCGGCTCATGATGAAAATCCGACCCTTAGGTCTCCCAGAAGTAACTGGTACAGAAGCAGTCTTCATCCTCTCAGGGCATACATTAGCCTTGTGCCCCGGTTTCTGACAAATAAAGCACACAAATGGCTTGTTGAAGCAGCCAACACCAGGATGAATAGGCATCTTGCACGTAAAGCAAATACGACCCTTAAGATCGTTGTTGTTGCTCGGAACGAATGGACGGTTACTTCGAGTTGCTTGTCCACTCTGAAAGTTCCTCCTCTTGTTTGAGAAAGAGGGAGAAAAGGAAGGTCGAGAAGTAGGATATAATGGTCTCTTGCCATAAGAATTAGGAGCAACATACGAGGAACGAGCCTCGTCGGCAATCTCCCGAATAGAACTCTCTGCCCATAGAGCATCATTGTAAATAGAGACGAAAGAAGTAGAACCCCTACTGATCTTTCCCTTCACCTGAGGAGAAAGCTTTCCTAAGTAAAAGAATGCTTTGTCTTCCTCCCTTGAAATAAGCCGAGTGGCATAATGAGCCAACTCGTTGAACTTGGTTGTGAACTCCTGAACTGATAGTTTTCCCTGTTTGAAGTCCATAAACTCCTTCAGTTTCTGCTGCCTCAACTCATCCGGGTAGAACCTCGCCTCCAATAGTTCACGGAAACGGGTCCAACCAAAATCAGGTTCCAACTTAGCAGTAGGACCAGAAAGAGTCCACCCCTGATCAGCTTCCTTCACTAAGAAGTGGGAAGCAAGACGGACTTTATCCGTTTCCAGAACATCATAAAGAGAAAAGTTCTTCTCCATTTCACG
>JAIUZE010046426.1:0-19404 GCA_022085475.1 Heliosperma pusillum
AAACGAGTCCAACCAAAATCGGGTTCCAACTTAGCAGTAGGACCAGAAAGAGTCCACCACTGATCAGCTTCCTTCACTAAGAAGTGGGAAGCAAGACGGACTTTATCCGTTTCCAGAACATCATAAAGAGAAAAGTTCTTCTCCATTTCACGTATCCACCCCGAAAGCTGAATGGGATCTACTTCACCACCATAGGTTTTGGCTTGGCTCCTAGATAGTTGTGAAGCAACCCATGAACAACTTCCGTGTCTCTCACGGCCGGGAGGAGGAATAGGATTCGCCTGTTGATTTTGCTGATTTTGCTGATTCTGAATAATAACAGTAAGAATTCCAAACCCGCGCAGGAATTCAGTCAATTTTGAAAATCAATTCCACTAAGCTTGCTTCAATCCATACAAAGATTTTTCCAATTTGCAAACTTTATTCCCATCCTCTTTTTCAAATCCCTGCGGGATTCTCATATATACTTCTTCCTCTAAATCTCCATGTAAGAACGCGTTATTTACGTCTAATTGTTAAATAGTCCATTTCTTTGTCGTAGCTACTGCTAATAGGCATCGTACACTCGTCATTTTCGCAACCGGAGCATAGGTTTCTTGGTAATCTATCCCTTCCACTTGAGTGAACCCTTGTGCTACGAGTCGGGCTTTGTATCTTTCGACCGTTCCGTCTGCCTTATGTTTTATCTTGTATACCCATTTGCATCCAATGGGTTTTTCCCACGAGGTAGTGAAACAATCTTCCAAGTTCCATTTCTTTCAAGGGCATCAATTTCTTTCCGCATCGCTTCATGCCATTTCTCTTTTCTTGCCGCCTCAAAGTAATGTCGTGGCTCTCTTTCTTCATTAATAGCCACCAAGAAATCCCTGTGCACCTTAGAAAAACAATTTGTATTAACGTAATTGACTAAAGGATAACGGGTACCTGGCTTTTTCGACTTCGACTGAACGATATGATCATTTCTTGTTGTGGGGTTTATTATTCGAGTCGATTTGCAGCTATAGTCTTTACGCCAAAAGGGCTCGAATTTCTGTCGAGCTCCTCTACCAAGCGTTTCTGCAGGCTGCTGTTCATCGCCATACACAATTGTCTCCTTGTTATGAACATCCCATGTATTATCTTCGTTCTGCAAGTTCACAGTTGGACTTGTCGCTGGATTGTCACCCGTACTGGTTGTATCATTCCTCCTTTCGACGAGGATACCTGCACTGGTGCCCCCCCTGAGTGTCCCATTCTTTTTGGGTTTCAATAAAGCTGGTATCATTTGAACTCTGATAAGTATTCGAATTGGAATCCTCAGACGAAAGGGTAATTCTTCTTCGAAAACAGAACATCTCTTGACACAAACAGTTTATTTTCACTTAAATCAAAAACCTTCCATCCTTTCTCGTTGTGGGGATAGCCTAGAAAGATACATCGCTTACCTCGCTCCCCCAATTTATCTCGATTCCTATCCTTTTTATGTACATAACAAAGACAGCCAAACACTTTAATGTTGTCGAATTGTGGTTTCTCGCCATACAGTGGCTCGCGTGGTGTTTTTCCATCTAAAAGAGATGTCGGAGTTCTATTAATTAAATATGCCGCCGTCAACACACATTCCCCCCAGAACTTAATCGGTAAATGAACCTGAAATCGTAATGCTCGTGCCTTCTCAAGAATATGTCGGTGTTTTCTCTCGACCCGACCATTTTGTTGTGGTGTGCCGACGTTGCTAGTTCTAAAAATGATACCGTTTTCTGTATAATATGATTTCATGTCTCCCGACAAAAACTCCGTTCCATTATCGCTTCGTACAATTTTAACACAAGTATTAAAATGAATTTTAATCATTTGAAGAAAATTAAGCCCTTAATGTGTCACCTGATTCACCTTTGTCCTTCATTAAAAACACCAACACATGCCTACTATGGTCATCGACAATCGTTAAGAAATAATGAGATCGAGATAGACTAGGTGTGCTATAACCGCCCCAAATATCACAATGAATCAAACCAAACAATATACCACACCGTTTATTATTAAGCGGAAAGGGAGTGCGGGTTTGTTTAGCCTTGCAACAAGCATCACAAACCTGACCAGAATTCCAAAATAGTCTTTTTCCTACCAAATTTGAAAACTGAGACAAAATGTTACTGGAAGGATGCCTTAATCTGGCATGCCAAAGCTTTGAATCCTTCGATACGTCAACTGAGCAGGCCGCATCCATCTTTTATTTCCTGAAATAATAAACCCCACTGCGTGCATCAGACCGTCCAATCTCCGTCTTCGTAAGCCGGTCATGTATAACACAAAAGTCACGGTGAAATGTTAATACACAATCGTTTTCTCTAATTAATTGCCCAACTGAAATTAAATCACATTGCAACGTAGGCACATAAAGAACATCTTTCAATATGAAATTTTTGTTCAAAACAACTTCTCCATGATCTTTAGCTTTGACAGTTCTTCCATTTGGTAATTCAACAATCGAGTTTTTCATCTTTCGATTGTTTGTTAAACATTCTTGCCTTCCCATCACATGGTGTGAGCAACCACTGTCAACAAGCCACTCGATAATATTAGTGCGCATACCTGTGAGCTTATCATTTCCTTCTGGACTGGCAGCAAGATAGGCCCGAATGCGTTCTATTTCCTCTGCATTGAAAGGAAAACTTGCAGAATCAGTCGTGTTCGAGCCCGACGTGGTGCCAACAACATTGGCTTGATATGTTCCTCGGCCACCGGTCCTTCCTCCTCCTCGGCCATAAATGCCTCTGCCATTGCTAGCTCCTCTTCGTCCTTTGCCTCGTCCACGTGCTTTCACGGCCTCATAACTGTGCTTGGTATAACATATATCCTCTGTGTGATAATCTTTATTACAAAATGAGCAGTGCGTTATGTTTTCTTTTCCTTCATTATTCTGACCTTTCATGGTAGCACTTCCTCTTCCTTCCCCATATGTTTTCATTACCATTGCAGCTTCCACATGTTCCTCTTTTACCTTCATCATGCTCACATGTGTCTCTTCTCGTAATACAAGTGCGTATGCTCTTGTGAGAGAGACGATAGGGTCGTCCATCAAAATATTTGTACGGATATGTCCATACAATTTGTCATCGAGTCCCATCAAGAATTGATGGACCTTCTCTTCCTCTCGTTCCTTTGCCAATGCTACGGCAGCCCCACATGTGCATTGTGGCACTTTCGAGTAATAGGCCAGTTCATCCCATATTGTCTTGAGACGGGTATAATATTCTACCAGTGACTCCTTCTTTTGCTTACACACACTGAGCTCACCCTTCAATTGGTGAACTCGTGGTGCATTTTCAGTCGTCTAACGATCACGCAATTTGTCCCAAATCTCCTTCACGCTCCCAGAGAACGTGATACTTGCGTGCAATTTCTCATCAATTGAACGTCTTAACCATCCTTTAACCATGGGATTACATTGCCTCCATGACACTAACTCAATATTATCTTCTCGAAACAGACCCATCGATGAACCCCAACTTATTCTTAGCATCCAAACCATTCCTAACGGCATCGGCCCACAGATCAAAATTGGTGCCGTTGAATTTGAGTGATGTCAGTGGGGCTATCAGAGGGATGGAGGTAAAATGGTGACGCCATGGATATAACACGTCTTTCATTCTCTCCATTCTTCTTGTCTGCTCCTATCATTTTATTTATTTGCTTTTTGTGATTTTGTATAATTTTGTGATTTAGAAAATAATTTGGATCGTTGCTCTGATAACCATGTTAAAATTAGAAGCAAGAAGATGATAGAATTGAGGAATTCTTTTGCTTACATTCCAACGCTTGGATGAGTTCAATATATACAACTCTATCTCCTCAAAGTTAGGAACTAAACTCCTAATAAAAGCTAATGACTCAGCTTCCTAACGCATAGCTAATAGAATACCAAACAATATACATTAAATATATACATCGTATCTTTTCACTCCCCCTCAAGTTGGAGCCCTCGGTAAGCCGAGTCCCAACTTGCCTTGAAGATAACCGAAAGCCTCACCTCCCAAGGCCTTTGTAAATACGTCAGCTACTTGTTCCTTGCTGCGCACAAAACGTGTCCTGATAGTTTTGTTCACCAAATATTGTCGGACGAAGTGACAATCAATCTCGATATGTTTGGTTCGACCATGAAAGACCGGATTCCGTGCAATATGAAGCGCGGCTTGATTATCACAAAACAAATCCATAGGCTGTGTGTGAAACACGCCTAATGAAGCTAAAAAAAGATTTTAGCCAAATTAATTCACTCGTTACAACAGCCATAGCGCGGTATTCCGCCTCCGCTGTAGACCTTGCCACTGTCACTTGTTTCTTGGCACGCCATGAAACTGGTGCTCCACCCAAGGAAACGAAATACTTACTCAAAGACCTCCTTGTCAACGGACAACTTGCATAATCGGAATCAGAAAAACCTTCTAACTGTAAATTCGAATTACTATTGATAAATATTCTCTTACTCGGAGTCAACTTCAAGTAAAGTACCACCCGCATTACACCATCCCAATGTTCCTTCTGTGGCTGATGGACTAACTGAGAGAGTATGTGGACTGCGTATACGAGGTCTGGCCGTGTAATCGTTAAATAGACAAGCTTTCCTACAATTCGTCGATACTTTCATCACATCCTTCAACAACTCCCCTTTGGCCAATGCAAGATTGTGATGTTGTTGAATCGGAGTATATACTGGCTTTGCATTCGACATTCCAGCCTCTTGAATGATGTTAAGCGCATACTTTCTTTGATTAAGAAACAATCCCCTTGAACTTTGTGCCACTTCTATACCCAAGAAGTATTTGAGTCGACCTAGATCTTTTATACCAAATCGCTTATCCAGTGTATGCTTGAACCTGCTACACGCTTCTCCATTGTTGCTCACAACTACCATATCATCGACGTATACTAGGACCCCAATAAAAACTCCGTCTTTGTTGTGAGTAAACAGTGAATAATCGGCCCATGACTGAACAATTCCAAACCCGCGCAGGAATTCAGTCAATTTTGAAAATTAATTCCACGAAGCTTGCTTCAATCCATACAAAGATTTTTCCAATTTGCAAACTTTATTCCCATCCTCTTTTTCAAATCCCTGCGGGATTCTCATATATACTTCTTCCTCTAAATCTCCATGTAAGAACGCGTTATTTACGTCTAATTGTTAAATAGTCCATTTCTTTGTCGTAGCTACTGCTAATAGGCATCGTACACTCGTCATTTTCGCAACCGGAGCATAGGTTTCTTGGTAATCTATCCCTTCCACTTGAGTGAACCCTTGTGCTACGAGTCGGGCTTTGTATCTTTCGACCGTTCCGTCTGCCTTATGTTTTATCTTGTATACCCATTTGCATCCAATGGGTTTTTCCCACGAGGTAGTGAAACAATCTTCCAAGTTCCATTTCTTTCAAGGGCATTAATTTCTTTCCGCATCGCTTCATGCCATTTCTCTTTTCTTGCTGCCTCAAAGTAATGTCGTGGCTCTCTTTCTTCATTAATAGCCACCAAGAAATCTCTGTGCACCTTAGAAAAACAATTTGTATTAACGTAATTGACTAAAGGATAACGGGTACCTGGCTTTTTCGACTTCGACTGAACGATATGATCATTTCTTGTTGTGGGGTTTATTATTCGAGTCGATTTGCAGCTATAGTCTTTACGCCAAAAGGGCTCGAATTTCTGTCGAGCTCCTCTACCAAGCGTTTCTGCAGGCTGCTGTTCATCGCCATACACAATTGTCTCCTTGTTATGAACATCCCATGTATTATCTTCGTTCTGCAAGTTCACAGTTGGACTTGTCGCTGGATTGTCACCCGTACTGGTTGTATCATTCCTCCTTTCGACGAGGATACCTGCACTGGTGCCCCCCCTGAGTGTCCCATTCTTTTTGGGTTTCAATAAAGCTGGTATCATTTGAACTCTGATAAGTATTCGAATTAAAATCCTCAGACGAAAGGGTAATTCTTCTTCGAAAACAGAACATCTCTTGACACAAACAGTTTATTTTCACTTAAATCAAAAACCTTCCATCCTTTCTCGTTGTGGGGATAGCCTAGAAAGATACATCGCTTACCTCGCTCCCCCAATTTATCTCGATTCCTATCCTTTTTATGTACATAACAAAGACAGCCAAAAACTTTAATGTTGTCGAATTGTGGTTTCTCGCCATACAGTGGCTCGCGTGGTGTTTTTCCATCTAAAAGAGATGTCGGAGTTCTATTAATTAAATATGCCGCCGTCAACACACATTCCCCCCAGAACTTAATCGGTAAATGAACCTGAAAGCGTAATGCTCGTGCCTTCTCAAGAATATGTCGGTGTTTTCTCTCGACCCGACCATTTTGTTGTGGTGTGCCGACGTTGCTAGTTCTAAAAATGATACCGTTTTCTGTATAATATGATTTCATGTCTCCCGACAAAAACTCCGTTCCATTATCGCTTCGTACAATTTTAACACAAGTATTAAATTGAATTTTAATCATTTGAAGAAAATTAAGCCCTTAATGTGTCACCTGATTCACCTTTGTCCTTCATTAAAAACACCAACACATGCCTACTATGGTCATCGACAATCGTTAAGAAATAATGAGATCGAGATAGACTAGGTGTGCTATAACCGCCCCAAATATCACAATGAATCAAACCAAACAATATACCACACCGTTTATTATTAAGCGGAAAGGGAGTGCGGGTTTGTTTAGCCTTGCAACAAGCATCACAAACCTGACCAGAATTCCAAAATAGTCTTTTTCCTACCAAATTTGAAAACTGAGACAAAATGTTACTCGAAGGATGCCTTAATCTGGCATGCCAAAGCTTTGAATCCTTCGATACGTCAACTGAGCAGGCCGCATCCATCTTTTATTTCCTGAAATAATAAACCCCACTGCGTGCATCAGACCGTCCAATCTCCGTCTTCGTAAGCCGGTCATGTATAACACAAAAGTCACGGTGAAATGTTAATACACAATCGTTTTCTCTAATTAATTGCCCAACTAAAATTAAATCACATTGCAACGTAGGCACATAAAGAACATCTTTCAATATGAAATTTTTGTTCAAAACAACTTCTCCATGATCTTTAGCTTTGACAGCTCTTCCATTTGGTAATTCAACAATCGAGTTTTTCATCTTTCGATTGTTTGTTACACATTCTTGCCTTCCCATCACATGGTGTGAGCAACCACTGTCAACAAGCCACTCGATAATATTAGTGCGCATACCTGTGAGCTTATCATTTCCTTCTGGACTGGCAGCAAGATAGGCCCGAATGCGTTCTATTTCCTCTGCATTGAAAGGAAAACTTGCAGAATCAGTCGTGTTCGAGCCCGACGTGGTGCCAACAACATTGGCTTGATATGTTCCTCGGCCACCGGTCCTTCCTCCTCCTCGGCCATAAATGCCTCTGCCATTGCTAGCTCCTCTTCGTCCTTTGCCTCGTCCACGTGCTTTCACGGCCTCATAACTGTGCTTGGTATAACATATATCCTCTGTGTGATAATCTTTATTACAAAATGAGCAGTGCGTTATGTTTTCTTTTCCTTCATTATTCTGACCTTTCATGGTAGCACTTCCTCTTCCTTCCCCATATGTTTTCATTACCATTGCAGCTTCCACCTGTTCCTCTTTTACCTTCATCATGCTCACATGTGTCTCTTCTCGTAATACAAGTGCGTATGCTCTTGTGAGAGAGACGATAGGGTCGTCCATCAAAATATTTGTACGGATATGTCCATACAATTTGTCATCGAGTCCCATCAAGAATTGATGGACCTTCTCTTCCTCTCGTTCCTTTGCCAATGCTACGGCAGCCCCACATGTGCATTGTGGCACTTTCGAGTAATAGGCCAGTTCATCCCATATTGTCTTGAGACGGGTATAATATTCTACCAGTGACTCCTTCTTTTGCTTACACACACTGAGCTCACCCTTCAATTGGTGAACTCGTGGTGCGTTTTCAGTCGTGTAACGATCACGCAATTTGTCCCAAATCTCCTTCACGCTCCCAGAGAACGTGATACTTGCGTGCAATTTCTCATCAATTGAACGTCTTAACCATCCTTTAACCATGGGATTACATTGCCTCCATGACACTAACTCAATATTATCTTCTCGAAACAGACCCATCGATGAACCCCAACTTATTCTTAGCATCCAAACCATTCCTAACGGCATCGGCCCACAGATCAGAATTGGTGCCGTTGAATTTGAGTGATGTCAGTGGGGCTATCAGAGGGATGGAGGTAAAATGGTGACGCCATGGATATAACACGTCTTTCATTCTCTCCATTCTTCTTGTCTGCTCCTATCATTTTATTTATTTGCTTTTTGTGATTTTGTATAATTTTGTGATTAAGAAAATAATTTGGATCGTTGCTCTGATAACCATGTTAAAATTAGAAGCAAGAAGATGATAGAATTGAGGAATTCTTTTGCTTACATTCCAACGCTTGGATGAGTTCAATATATACAACTCTATCTCCTCAAAGTTAGGAACTAAACTCCTAATAAAAGCTAATGACTCAGCTTCCTAACGCATAGCTAATAGAATACCAAACAATATACATTAAATATATACATCGTATCATTTCAAGGACGGTAGTTGATTCGGATTAGGGTGTGAAAATATCTAATCTTAGAGCCAACATTCTCACTCAATTCAACTTCAAACCTTCTTACATGAAAACATAGCATGGTAAACAAAAAGCTATGGCGGATTTGTATAGTGATTGGGAAAGTCTTATGCTTTACTTCCTCATTACTTTCAAGCATTGAAAGACGCAAACCCGGGTACTGTTGTACACTTTGTACACAAACTTAGGTTTCCTTCTCAAGTTGATGTTTTTGATCGTGTATTTTGGGCATTTGGTCCTTCAATTAGGGAATTTGAACATTGTAGGACAATTATTACCATACACGGAATTTGTTTGGTAAATATAAAGGAGTTCTTTTGATTGCGATTGGGGTGGATGCCAATGCTTAAATTTATCCTTTAGCTTTTGCTACAGTTGATTGTGAGAGTATTGATACTTGGGGTGGTTTATGGGTTGCATTAGAAAATTTGTCACTAAACAAGGGGGGATTTGTGTTATCTCAGATTGTCATGTCGGTATCCTTAGGGCAATGAATCAATTCGGTGGTGATGGACCGAGCCACTAATGTTCCATAGATATTGTATCCGACATCATGGTCCTTGTGTCATGATGGTGGGAACTGTTATGGCATAAAAACAACCAACAATTCGTGTTTTTTCAATGGTGCTCTCAAATGTGTTCGTTTTTTTACTAATCACCGCACTTGTGAAGGCTACATTTTTTGTTGGAGTACAACCTTCCCTAATCAAACAGTTAGTTACTAGTTAGTTAGGAAAGGTCAATACTTGGTCAAAGTTAGTTAGAGTTTGTTACATAAGTTTGTTAGTATAGCTAGTTGCATCTAAACGTGTATAAATACACATTCATTACGTGTAATTATTCTGTACAATTTCATTCAATCAATAAGAAAGATACAAACTTTATTTACTTTCTCTCTTATCTTATTCAATTCTCTCTCAAAGTTCTTCAATTACTTCTCTATTCTTCTTCAAAGCTTCATCAATGGAAGACTTTGAATTCTTTCATGGTATCAGAGCATTAATAGGCTTCTGATTTTTTTTCCACTGCTCTGATTCTTCTACGAAAACTGTAAAAATCACAAAAAGATTCTTTCTTTTCAAGTTTTATTCTACCAAAAACAGAATAATCACAAAAATATTTTTTTTTTCAAAAATGCCAGAAACTTCGTCCTATTCTGAGATAAATGTCGATGGTCCTTTCCATATCAGTCCTTCTGATTTGGTTGTCAACAAACTTGTTGCAAACCCATTTGATGGTACTAATTTTGCTGGTTGGAAAAGGGGCATGTTAATTGCATTGTCTGCCAAAAACAAATTGGGATTCATTGATGGTACTATTCCAGTTCCTGTTGTAACTGATGCTAAAGCCAGAAAATGGCAAAGAAACAACGATATTGTTCTTTCTTGGATACTACATTCTGTGACTGAAGAGATTGGAAAGTCCATTCTTTACAGTACTACTGCTCAAGTTGCTTGGTCTGAATTAGAAAAAAGGTTTGGCCAAACAAATGGGGCACGACTATATGGTGTACACAAGAAATTGTCTGATTTTTCTCAAGGAAATGACAGTATTTCCACTTACTTCACCAAGCTTAAGGCAATCTGGGATGAGATTGACTCCATGGGTCTAAATCCCAAGTGCTCTTGTCCTTGTACATGTGGTGCAACTGATAAACATGCCAAGTTTCAGCAAGATCAAAGAGGGGTTCAGCTCTTGATGAATCTAAATGACACATATTCTGTTGTTAGAGGTACCATTCTGATGCAAAACCCCTTGCCATCAATTGCTATTGTCTACAACAACCTGGTTCAAGAAGAAAGACAGAGAGAAATAAGGAATGAGACCCCATTTCAAACTGATTCTGCTTCGTTTCATGCAAGGAATTACAATCACAAGTTCAATAAGAATAGTGGTAATTTTTCTGGTAATGGGGGCAGACTCAATCATACAATTGGCAGAACAGAAATAAGAATACAACACAGGAACCCAACAAACCAAAAAGCTGTACTTATTGCAAGAAAATTGGTCACATCATTGATAATTGCAATAGCCTGATCAACAGTAGAAGAAGGGCTGCAAACAATGCTCAAATTGGAAGTCAGGATGGAATTCTTGGTGCATTTGGAGAGACACAAGATTTTGACCCAAATATGATGCAGCAATTGAAGCAACCGATGCATGATTTTCATAAAGGAAACACTTCTACAGTCAGTTCTTCCAACTTTGCTGGTAATTCTTTTCAAACCTCTTCTTCTGCTTTCTGTAATAATTCTTGGATCTTAGACAGTGGAGCCAGTGATCACATGTGTTCTAATAGGAGCCTGTTTTCCAATGTCAAGACCATACCTAGGTCTTACACAATTACACTCCCAACTGGTGATTCAGTTTTTATCAATACTGTTGGAACTGTTGTAAAGCATTATGAGGATGCTAACGAAAGGTTGTTAAAGGATGTATGTGGTCGAAGAAAGTGACTCAAAAGCTTGCTGAAAATGTGAAACGGGTGACTATCACAAATTTACTTGTATGATGCATGGAGAGGTCTATATGAGGTTGTCACGGGAAGAGGGAATAGACTTGGGAGTAAAGGTAATCATGGTCACACATTCATTCTTTCAGAAAGAACTTGCACATGCAACAAATGACAAATCTATCATATGCCATGTTCTCCTGTAATAGCAATTTGTCGAGTTAAAAAGTTCCGATCAATATGTTAATCCACTCTACTCAAGCGGGGAGTACCATGGCTCCCACCGCTTAAGTTTTCACCCGGCTCCCAATGAGTCATATTGGATGCCATTGGTGGGACCAAAACTTACTGCAAATAAAAACCTGAAAAGAGGCGGTGACCGTCCAAAGTCTAAAAGAATCCACAATGAAATGGATCAACGAGAACTTCCTCATGTAGTTTATGTGGAGTAGACGGTCATAATAAACGTAGTGAATTTATGAAACTCGTAATTATGAAAGACGAGATTTGCATTTATATTAAAACAATAATTAATTAAACCGACTTTAGGAAACTCGTAACTCATCAGGTATTGGGTTGCTCGATCGAGCAAAGGTGAATCTGCTCGATCGAGTCGGGTTCTCAGCTCCGCGCAGCGAATTTCAAACAGCTGCCATTTCTTCATTACTTATCGGAATTTGACGTGTGACCTACCATTGGAAAGTTAAGAGAAATAGCTTTCTTTTTCCATGTGAATAACCTTCATAGGAGTTTTAGAACTTAAGATATTCAAGTTTGAAGTTGACACTCGTGAAAGCAACCATTCTTTCTTCTCATTTCACATTTGCTTGGTCTTTCCTACTAATTTCTTCGACATTCCTTTTTGTTTCTTTCTTGGTCTCCATGTCAATCATAAATTATCCAAATATCGAGTCCATTTCGCTTTGCAAGGCATTCAATGCATCCAAATTGCACCGAATCTACACAATAGCACACAAAAGCGGGAATATCGACATTTCTAACATATAATGACATCTAATCATATAATTAAGCACAAAATTGTCACAAAAGGGACTAAGGGGATGCATAAACATGTATATAGTTATGACTCATCAAACTCCTCCAAACCATCTCTTTGCTTGTCCTCAATCAAAGTACTAATCACAATACAAAGACAAACATACAAATGGCGAATGAACAACTCAAAGCTAATGTTAATGCATATACAAATCCCAAGCTATCCATATCTATAACAAATTAATGACCAAGTTGTACCAATAAAACAAATTCAAAGGCACGGGCAATAAAAAACGTAGCTCAAATCCCAAGATATTACATGATACCGTACTCGACAAAACCAGTTACTTTTCGATCTTGCAAGACAAATTAGTCGGATTCTCGCGGATTCACTCATGCACTCATAAGTTTTTGAAAGGGTGAGTTTTGTAAAGATAGAAAGAAATAGAAACACTCACTCAACTTATGAAACATGCATGCATTCTCATACCGTGTTACTCCGACACGTCAGACCTCCGGCATGTCTCGTGTCCGACACGTCCTGGCATATCACCTTCTAACACGACACTGACACGCTAAGACTAATAGAAAACGTTAAAGAAGATGAAAAGAGATAGGGAAGAACTTACTGGGTTCAAGTCGTCGAATTCGAACATATTAGGTCAGTATTAGAAAAGAACTGAAAAGGAAGGAGGACGATTGTGGGTTGTGCTCCCCACAGTTCTCAATATTATTTTGTAGTTTTAACTCTTTTGTTAATACTCACCCATCTCGGTTAATTGGTTACCATTTTCCTTTCAATAAGTCTCGTGTAACACAGTTGTATACCATGTATTTTTGCAAATTATGACTACT
This sequence comes from Heliosperma pusillum, assembly GCA_022085475.1. Classification (NCBI taxonomy): domain Eukaryota; kingdom Viridiplantae; phylum Streptophyta; class Magnoliopsida; order Caryophyllales; family Caryophyllaceae; genus Heliosperma; species Heliosperma pusillum. The sequence continues at coordinate 12,940 of JAIUZE010046426.1, forward strand.
TTTTGGTTAACAGTGACTACTCAACACTTCTACAACTCAACCATAAGCAAATACTTAATTATTTAGTAGCAATTACAACATTGTTTACATTTACGCAACAATCATAGTGGAATTCTCTCCTGGCTAAGAACCCGTAATTTTCTTCCATTTATGGATTTCCACATACAAATCTTGTTATCCTGTTCCTTGTTTCCTATACTGCACTTTACTTAACTTTTCTAAAATATTTGTTCATTGCTGCATATATACATTCAGCCTTGTTTTGAGTTAGATGACCATGTTAGAATATAACATTAATCTTGTGACTTCATTTATCTCCTTAAATTTTTTGTTGAGATGGTTTCTTGACATGTGTTCAAATTAGACCTGGCAAACGGGTCAATTGGGTCGGGTCATTTTGGAATTCGGGTTTGTTGCCGGGTCCGTTTCGGGTCAACCGGATTGGGTTATTTCGGGTCAAAGAATAATAGATAAAACACTTTAAGTCTTTTCGGTTCAATTATAGTTATGTTTTGTCGGGTCATTCTCGGGTTGAGTGGTTATGGATCGGGTTATTTTCGGGTCGGGTCGGATCAAATTGGGTTTCAGGTCACATTCGGGTGCTATAGTTTGGGTCAATTTTGGGTCACGGGTCTGGTCATTCGAGTCGGGTCAATCGGATCGGGTTGCTTTTGCAAGGTCTAGTTCAAATCTCACCACTTGCGTTTCTAAAGTAGAATATTAGACCAGGTATGGGAAGGCATGCAATTGCATTTATACATCAAGTCTGGCCAACGGACATTTGTCAGGGGCATGTAAAATTGTAAAGTATAAAACCGATCTTAAAACTTGAACCTTTAAGGTTAAACTTTTTGTATAGACCGTATTTTGACAAATCCCATCATTATCATCCTTAATTATATCCTGCGTAAAATACACCCAAAATACCGTCCATACTACCGTGCTCTTTGGCTACTCTATCTTTTTTGTTTTCTCCTTATCTTGTTATCTTTCGAATTCGTTTGTTAGTGCTAATTTATGCATCTCCACTTAACGCGTGAGACTATTATAGTTGACATTATTCAGTCGTGCCATTCTTAAATATATACGCAAGTAGGCAGCACGATTAACGGATTAACCACGATTAACGGATTAAACACGATTAATGGAATCCATCCAACTTCATTAAGGATAATGTACATTTCTTAGTTACATCTAGGCTCACTGAATACAGACACTATCCGCATAAGATAAAGACGGATAATGCCCCTCTTACAATATGTAAGTGGGAGGGCAAAAGTAGGGATCCATTTGCGCTTCCCACTTGCATAATTTAAAAGAAACACTATCCGTTTTCAACTTATAAAGTATATTGCCCGTCTTCTTTGTATATTAGGAAATGCTAGTATGTATAAACGTATAATCCATCAAATGAGGAGCCACTTTAATAACATTGCTCAAAGGGTGACCCCGTGAATCTTAAAGTATTCACTAAATAACTACTTGTATTAGCTTAAGGATGTAGGATCATATCCTTTCAATTTTACTATTTTAGTATAGTCAAACATTAAATTCTTATAAGCTAAGCGTTAAATTCATGTAATTGGGTCTTTTGAAAATAAATGAGAAAAAATTCGCTTTATAAAATTAAAGAAGTTTCACTCTTAAATCAAATGCTAATAAATGAGTAGCCTTATAAGTGACAATCTTTTTTGTTATTCAAATGGGACACTCGCATATGAGAATATATGGGTTTCATTGACTCATTGTACTAAGGCAGTGAGGGTGTATTTGTATGCACGAAATGATTCATTTAATGTTTAACTAGTGTAACACCCGTGAAAATTCACGGGATTGTTTTATTAATTTGAAGTTTACATAGTGACAAATTTTCATCGACTCGTGACGTGGAACAAACACTCCATAAATAATGACATGTGTACAGTAACTGTTAATCAGAAATAAAAATTTTATTAACGTAAATAGAGCATTATCACTGTGTACTTGTGCGTCTACTCTCTCCATCTCAATCACTTGTTTGCATTTAATTAAAATACCCTTCACAAAACAATATAAAAAACAAAGTAATGAATGGAACCGAGAGAGTACTAAATAACATACCATTAAGAGTAATGTGCTTAAACACTTCGAAAATAATCGTTTTGATAGCTCCACACACACCAATAGAGTTAAACATATCGACAGTAAATTGTAACACCAACGTAAATCTAACCAAACTATTTGTACAGAATGAGTTGTCTTTCTATACAGAAAATTATGTAAGATGGGTCACACACTTGAGACGCTCTATTTTGATAAAAAAAAAAACTATTCAACTATTGTTAATAAATTAGTGGGCTTTCTATACAATGAGAGTGTCTCACACAATGTTTTGTTATTTCAATTCCCACTATATTTATTATGAAAAATTCCATTGAAGTACCCCTAAGATGTAACTTATGACACGTATTTTAGAAAAATTGTTTATTTAATTACCCCGTATTTTAACTACTACTCTCCACCAGTTACACTTCTATCATCATTCTTTGAAAAGTACAGGAGATAACAGTCAACTCTTTTATGACATCCTCATTTTATTATTATATAAAAACGTTATTACTAATATTAAGTAATCATTTTTATCTGCTCCATATTTCTTCTCTTACATATTATTCGTAAGAGTCATTCACCTCCTTGGTCTCTTATCTGATTTATTACTCCTACTTCATTTATTTAATTTTTTGTATATTTGGAATTTATAATTGATACTCATTATAAAATCAAAAAAGCATACTTACCTCAAAAAAATAAAAGGGCATGTACTCTTAGGGGCCGTTTGGTTGCATTTGGTAATTTGTATTGCCTAGGAAGTCATAAAACACATGATTTTAGAATTCATATGAATTAGTAAATAGTGTTTGGTTGCCCTGGAGGAAGTGTAATTCACGTAGGCATTTCAATTTAGCAAGGGGGACCTAGGTAAGTCACTTCCTCCATTATGGATGAATTAGAATTCATGGGAACTTCCAATTCATGTGAATTGGGGTAACCAAACAATATGCCAATTTTATAATTCACATTAATTTAAGTTCCTATGTTAATTAGTGGGTAACCAAACAACCCCTTATAATGCTAAAAAGAAGTAATTTTGAAATAAAAGCATCATAACTCAACTATCGACGTACCAAGTTACCAACAATCACGTAGCAAATTAAAACGGCAAAAAAAAAAGTTAATTATTTACAGTTTTAACAAAAATTGTCAAGTACGAAGTATGGAGTATATTTTACTAATAAATAGTCTATATATATAGTTTTGGTGTCTCGACTCCTTTCCGCTTACCAGTGATTACTTTTTCAACTTTATATTATATGAAATAAAATTGAGTTTATTTATCTGTAAATTTCTCTTAAAAACCGTGAAAAGGACGACAAATAAACTATATTTTGGAAAAAAAGGTGAAAAAATGAAAACAATGAAATTATATTTTCTTAAAAACCGAGACATGACTTCATTACTACAAATTTTTTATTAACCCTTTGTCCCTTCATACACAGTCGAAATACTTCTTCTAACTCTTCTACTCTAAATCATTTATTTTTCTAAATTTGGATTACCATTTAATTAATTTTTCCAACGACATTCTTGAAGACTTGCTCAAGTAATCCGGTAAACAAACCAGAAAAAAAGCATCAGAAATATAATTTCTGATATACCATAAATGTACAAAAAAAACTTGTATTTACTCTCCTCCCGATTAATTTTTCATTTATGGTTGTTGAGTCCCAAATTATGTTCCTCGGCCTATCTTCAAGTGCTCTGAACAGACCAAATTCTTGTTTCAAACGGAGCGACTCGTCTTATTACTTCAAACGGATCAAGCCCTTCACAAAAGAGTAAGTGGGAGGATAATGGATAATCCCCCACTTGCTCTTTTGTGAGAGGTCCGGAGCCGTCTAAAGTAATAAGACAGTTTGCCCCATCTCAACTCTCAAGCAAGTTGATGAACAAAATAGTAAAGTGAAGAACCAATAAATTCTACTTATATTAATAATATTCAATGTGATCATATGGTTTCCTCCATAGCAAATGCTTGTTACTGACATTACTGGTTACATGCCCATTTTGCTCGAGGTGCATGTTGAGGCAAGGAAAAGGATTTTTGGGGTTGTTTCTCCAAATAATTTGTTTACCTTTTAATAAGTCGTCAGTTCTAAATATATTCACTACTTTTTCTACCCCAAATGCGAATTTCTGGGTTCGACCCATAAATAAAAAGTACTCACATACTCGTATAATGCTTAATTGGTTATAAAAGGTTTTAAATAAAAAAATCTTACTAATTGTCAGTGAAGTTTTAAGTCATAATACTGGCATAATGCTAAAACTGTTACTCGTATAATTGCTATAAAATCTTGCAGTAAGCATAAACTAAGTTCTTCAATTAATAAATCACATGCAAAAGCATAAAAAACTAAATTAATGAATAACAATTAAAAAATAAATGTGTTCTACTATTTGCTTACAGTATAAACTAATTGTTCTTCAACTCCCTTCAACACTTTCGATAGCCAGAAATTTGATACTGTAAAATTATACTGGATATTCCTAACTATTCAAATTAATAGCGTTTTTCTGCAAAGTAGCATCAAAATCACAGTGCAAAACCTAATCAGATTAAGATCTTCAATCAATAAATAAATCAAACATAAAACCGAGATTGTGAACAAACTGCAAAAAATATACGGAGTATATGTATATCTGTATGAACTTTTGCCGAAATATGAGAAAGATTAAGATTTGATATAAAATTAAGAAATTTGAAAAGTAATTGTTTCACACAAAACTTCAATAGAGTTGGCGATCTTCTTAAATAAGTAGTCTATTGGGGTATTATTTATTAAGGAAACTATTTCCTAGTATTATATTCAACTATATTGTGTACTATATTGTTAGTATAGCTTTCCATGTTCACAATTGTATCTTATTAGTTTAACCTAGTTTAACCTAGAGTCCTTGTATTATATATAGCTTGTATCCTTTGTTAATATATTCAAGTCAATTACAATTCTTCTCTAATATCTTACATGGTATCAAGAGCAACGATCAATCCCCACAAAAATTTGCCATGGCCGGCCCTAACTCGACTATTCCAAATACCAACGAACCTCTCGTTCCCTTCATCGTAATCAATCTTTCTCAATGCATCAAACTAACGTCTACTACCTATCGTTCATGGTCTACTCAAATCGAAGACTTCCTCTTCGGTTTCGATCTCTTCAAATACGTGGATGGAACTTACCCATGTCCACCGGCTACTGTCTCCAATGCCGAGAAAAAGGAAGTTTCCAATCCGACTTATCAAACTTGGCTTCGCCAAGACCGTTTTATCAAGGGTGCCTTGCTCGGCACAATCGATCCCTCTATCACACCGCTACTTCTTCCAGCCAAGTCGTCTCATGATGTTTGGACAACATTGGCTAACACATATGGCAACCCGTCTCGTGGTCATATTCTTCAAGTAAAGGATCGTCTCAAATCCATCACCAAGGGTGACAAGACCGTCACCGAATATATGCAATCTATCCGGACTTGCACTGATGAACTAGCTCATATGGGTAAAGCAATGGATGCGGAAGATATCATCGGACAGGTAATTGATGGTCTTCATTATGAATCCTATAAACCCGTAATCGACGCGGTACGTGCTCGTGACACTCTTATTTCCTTTGATGCCTTACATGAAAAGCTACTAAACCATGACATCACATATAAACCGTCCTCTCATAATACCGACTTACCAGCCTCAGTTCACTACACCCACACCTCGTACCCTCGCAAATATAATAAACCGAACACTCCGTCCAACACCTCACCCGGCCTCCTTCCCCGACCCAACACCATGCCCTACAACTCACCGTCTTACAATACCTCGACCAATTCCTTCACTTCTTCTGCCCCCTTCAAGGGCCGTTGCCAGTGGTGCAAAAACACAGGTCACTATGTTGATGTTTGTAGGGAGTTTAAACGCCTATTCCCTACTGTTCAAATACCACCCTTCCCACGCCGTAACCAACCTCAAGCCCACACCGTGACAGCCAATACTACCCCCGACCCGCGCTCCTATTTACTTGACAGTGGAGCAACTCACCATATTACGAGTGATCTCAACAACCTTGCTCTTCATCATCCTTATGACGGGGTCGACGATCTAATAATTGGAGACGGTTCTTCGCTATCAATCCAAAATATCGGTTCGTTCTCTTACTCTACTTCCTCCTTTTCGTTACAATTCAATGATGTCCTTCACGTTCCAAATATCTCTCGCAATATTATTTCTATCACTAAACTTTGTCACGATAATAATGCCGTTGCCATTTTCTTACCCACTTCTTGTCTTGTAAAGGATCTCAAGACCGGACTCACTCTCCTCCAAGGAACTAAACGCAACGGCCTCTTTGAATGGTGCCCCTCTCTTCCACCTCA
>JAIUZE010046427.1:0-20259 GCA_022085475.1 Heliosperma pusillum
GGCCTATCAATGTCATGGTCCAAGATACTCATTTAAATTAGAATGGTCAAGACGCCATATACTCATAATTCTCTATGGGTACTTAGTCAACACGACACCAACCATATAATTAAACAGTCACGGAAACCATTTCCTAACATGTGACTAATTGCATATAAATCATCTTCAAATATCATATCGCCTCATATCTCCTAAGGCTAATTCATTAATTAAATACAACCTTACTTGAAGACAAATCCCCGACCCGAGTCCCGCGACGGGTCATCAGCCAAAACGGGGCTGACTAGATCTTAGTTTGACCAAACCCGTTTGGTCAAACCGGCTAGAAACAGAGTCTTTACCAATTAGACTTGAACATAAAAATCATCATATTCATTACATGTTTATTTTATTAAAACTTCTAACATGTGAAATATTAAATCTTACGATAACCCGCATGACTTAAAGGATATCAAATTAAACTACAATCACGTATTATAATTTCTAACATGTGAGAATTTATAATATTATGAAAAATACTTTTAATTAAATAATTTACTTATTAAAATTTCCCACTTGCTAAATATTACAACACACGATAAAATAACAATAAACTCAAAAACCGTCACAAGTCCAAAGAGGGAACTCATGGGCTGATTTGGGCCGGACCTAACACGGGCCTGGACTGGGCCCACGGGCCTGGTTTGGGCCTGTTTTGAGACGACATTTTTAAAACCGTTTCTTAATATTTCCCGCATGCTTAACATATTTAAAACCCGTCAAAACAACAACAAAACAATCAAGTATCGACACAAACCCAAAGACCAAAACCCGGACCAACCCAGACCGGGCTGGACCGGTCTGGACCAGGCTGAACCGGGCCTGAACCGGCCGGTTCTCAGCCACCATACCCGGCCACTTTACACGGCCAAGACCACCACCACTCCAAATTAATTCTAACATGATTTTAATTAACAACATCCATTTTTAACAACCAATTCAACCATCATTCATACAAAAATCATGGTTATAAATAAATCATACAAATATGTCAAGAACACTAACATATTAAAAATTCCATACAACATATAAATCATACTACTTATCATGTTACTACTAAAATTCATAAGTAACAATAATATGAACTAAAACAAAAGATTTGTGACATTAATTCGTCGAGTAAATCGGAATTGTTACCTTAGCTAGCAAAATCAATTAGCACCAAAACAAATAAGAAGTATAAACCCGTCTACTAATCTTCACCCAAAATATACGAGTCACCAAACTCGTCTTCAAAATCTTCTCCTATAAGAAATGACAAGAATAATATTGTTAGAATTAAAAACTTGATTTTCCATAATTAAAGTGTTGAAAACGATTTTGCCGGAATTGAAAATAAACCGTACTTGAAGATGGAGAGCGAAGAGGAGATTCTAAAGATATAAGTTAGGACGGATTTGAACAAGTAACGAATGTTTGGTGACGATTTTGCTCAAGAACGATGAAGAACGCTCAAGAACACCAAGAACGATTTTGATTATATTAAAGAAAGTGTTAATTAGATCTTAATTTGATTTATTGTAAAATGAAAAGTTGTTAGTGAGTAAAGTGGAAAATGGGCCGTGTACATATAGAAGGATTATGGAGTCGGGTTGCAGCGTAATTAGGGGGGTCTATGCGTTTTTGTGGAGGACCCTATGAACGGCCCAAAGTCCGAATGACGACCAAGGGGCTGCCCCAAAGTGGCAGCAACAAAAGGGGGACTTATGGGGGTTTATTTGTTTCCTAAGCCTATGAAAAAACATGAAAGATATGGTTGTGAACCAAGGGCCACAAGACCGGCTCATGGCTCGACCCACAACCTACTCGAGCCAAGGAGTTTAACCACACAAGTCCACCTCCCTAACACAAGCTCGATATGATCAAGACCCAAACTACAGACAAGCACAAGTTTGGACCTCAACCTGGACAGCAAGTTTAGCTTGGCTCACAGCCTAGCACAGAACCAAACTAACCTCACTAACAGACGTAGGTCGATCACCCACACCCTAGCACAGGGCGACCACCAGGCCTGGCCGATTAGGAGAGCTTAACCACAGCCTAGCACAGGTTAACCTCCCTTAATCGAACAACCAAGAAAGGCATGGCCACTATTGGTTGTGACGAGGTGCTCCTTGAGCTAACCCTCAAGTTTGTGTTTGACACAACTCTTTTTAATTCATTATCAAAAACTGAATATTACATGGGGTGGTGAGTTCCTTATATAGAGCCTCACTTTACATCATATCCATTCATCTAAAAGCTACATCTAATGGCTACAATTAAAAGGAGCAAGATGACAATATGATAAAGCATTACAAACAAAAGGACATAATAACAACTAGTCTAAACAGTCCAAGGGACTGTTGAAACCGGTCCAACAATTGCTGCCCATGGCAGGGGCCCGTGTCCTTGTCATGACTAGCCATGTCCTTGTCATGACTAGCCATGTCCTTGTCTTTGGACTTGTCTTGGCTTGGGCAATGTGGCTGGCATGTGTTGGGCATGTCCTTGTCTTGACCGAGACAAGTGTGGCTGCTATGCTCTTGTCTTGACCGAGACAAATGGACAGGCATGTCCTTGTCATGACCGAGACAAATGGACAGCCATGTCCTTGTCTTGCTGCTTGTCTTGGCTCGTGTCTTGGTCCTCCTAGGGTTGTCATGGCCTTGTCATGGCCGTGTCTTGGCTTGCCAAGATGCTGCCATGTCCTTGTCATGGGGCCGTGTCCTTGTCTTGCCATGGCCTTGTCATTGTCACGGATTGTTGGGGCTGAGACAAGGGACTGCCATGTCCTTGTCTTGGCTGCCAATCCTTGTCCTTGTCCTTCCTCTTGGCTTGGCATCTTTATGAGACAAAAGAGGGACCATGTGATGTTGCTTGTCCTTGGAATCTTTGGATTTGTGATCACCATTAGCCCTTGTAAAGACTTAATTAACTAGCCACCCATTTTCAGTCATGGTACTTGTTTGAGCAAAAGATGAGCCTCTTCGAAAAAGGATACTACCCCCCCCCCTTTTCACTACAAACTCCCTTTGTTAAAGAAAATTTGTCCTCAAATTTTGTGGTAAAAGAAAAGAGGTAGTAAACAACAACGCAACAGTAACTTAGACTGTGACTCACAACAACACAATTTCAGAAAAACCAGAAACATGTATGATGAAGAAGGCACAACAAGAGGAATCCTAACCACAGCCTAGCACAGGTGTAGGATCCTTTCGTTGCCTAGCTTGACCCAAGACACTACAGCCTAGCACAAGTGTCCTTAACAGGTTATCAAACTAGAACCTACAAACCACAGCCTTGCACAGGTTTGAAGGACGACTCCCTTGCACATCCATGACCCCAAATCTTCCAAGATCGTCTTGGTTTGAGAAAACACAAGAGCCTAAGCTCTGATACCACTTTGCAGCGAATTTAGGGGGGTCTATGCGTTTTTGTGGAGGACCCTATGAACGGCCCAAAGTCCGAATGACGACCAAGGGGCTGCCCCAAAGTGGCAGCAACAAAAGGGGGGGCTTATGGGGGTTTATTTGTTTCCTAAGCCTATGAAAAACATGAAAGATATGGTTGTGAACCAAGGGCCACAAGACCGGCTCATGGCTCGACCCACAACCTACTCGAGCCAAGGAGTTGAACCACACACGTCCACCTCCCTAACACAAGCTCGATATGATCAAGACCCAAACTACAGACAAGCACAAGTTTGGACCTCAACCTGGACAGCAAGTTTAGCTTGGCTCACAGCCTAGCACAGAACCAAACTAACCACACTAACAGACGTAGGTCGATCACCCACAACCTAGCACAGGGCGACCACCAGGCCTGGCCGATTAGGAGAGCTTAACCACAGCCTAGCACAGGTTAACCTCCCTTAATCGAACAACCAAGAAAGGCATGGCCACTATTGGTTGTGACGAGGTGCTCCTTGAGCTAACCCTCAAGTTTGTGTTTGACACAACTCTTTTAATTCATTATCAAAAACTGAATGTTACATTGGGTGGTGAGTTCCTTATATAGGGGCTCACATTACATCCTATCCATCCAACTAAAAAGCTACATCTAATGGCTACAATTGAAAGGAGCAAGAGGACAATATGATAAAGCATTACAAACAAAAGGACATAATAACAACTAGTCTAAACAGTCCAAGGGACTGTTGAAACCGGTCCAACAATTGCTGCCCATGGCAGGGGCCCTTGTCCTTGTCATGACTAGCCATGTCCTTGTCATGACTAGCCATGTCCTTGTCTTTGGACTTGTCTTGGCTTGGGCGATGTGGCTGGCATGTGTTGGGCATGTCCTTGTCTTGACCGAGACAAGTGGGGCTGCTATGCTCTTGTCTTGACCGAGACAAATGGACAGGCATGTCCTTGTCATGACCGAGACAAATGGACAGCCATGTCCTTGTCTTGCTGCTTGTCTTGGCTCGTGTCTTGGTCCTCCTAGGGCTGTCATGGCCTTGTCATGGCCGTGTCTTGGCTTGCCAAGATGCTGCCATGTCCTTGTCATGGGGCCGTGTCCTTGTCTTGCCATGACCTTGTCATTGTCACGGATTGTGGGGCTGAGACAAGGGACTGCCATGTCCTTGTCTTGGCTGCCAATCCTTGTCCCTTGTCCTTCCTCTTTGCTTGGCCATCTTTTAACATAATAGGGACCATGTATGTTGCTTTTCCTTGGAATCTTTGGATTTGTTGATCACCTTAGCCCTTGTAAAGACCTAATTAACTAGCCCACCCATTTTCAGTCATGGTACTTGGTTGACAAAAGATTTGCAGCCCTTCGACAAAGGATACTACCTCCCTACCCCCCCCCCTTTTCACTCAACACGGTTTTGAAATTGTTATTACGGAATTGACTCGGGTTTAATAATTATATTACGGTAATTAATTAGATATTAAGTTAATTAAATCAAATATCAAGATATTATGTTATTGTAATCAAAAGAAAGAAAAATATCAAGTCCTATTAGAGGGTAGGAGAGCCGTGTGGTTTAGGTAGTAATCGGGTCTGTTTTTGAGCGATTTGCGTAATTTACGTTGACGGATCGATAAAGTAACAAATATCTTAGATATTCGTATTAGTTTAATCGAAAAAAATGAAAATATCTCAAGTGAGTGGAAAAGGATGACATGGGCGTGTGACTCATGCCAAAGTCGGGTTTCGGGGTTGTTTCGGGATTTTTAGATGACCTGGAATAGTTAAATGACGTTCGGTTAAACCGTAAAGTTATTTCTTTAATTCCAAAAATTCAAAATAATTATATTAAAGTTTTCCTAAACTCCAAATAAGCCTAATAAAATAAATTACAAATATTAATTTTTTTTTTAAATACACTTTCGGTCTTCAAAATTACAAGGCGAGTCGGAAAAAGTCAACGAAAGTCAAAGTTGACTTAAAAACGGGATTCTCATGGAATCTCCCAAAAATTCCAAATACGAACTCGGAATTTCAAAATTCAACTGGAAACAATAAATTCCACTTTAAAACTTAAATTTTGCTGAAAAGTATCCGTAAGATATTTTACTAGAAAAATTGGGTATTTTTCGGGTTGTTACATCTAGTCCCGACTCCAAGCATTGGCTAGAGGCCATGCAATCCGAAATGGATTCTATGTACGAAAATCAAGTATGGGACTTGGTAGACTTACCTGAGAAGGTGCGACCTCTTCAGTGCAAGTGGATCTACAAGATCAAGAATGGCATAGATGGACATAATGATATCTACAAAGCTAGATTGGTGGCAAAAGGCTTCACTCAAGTTCATGGTTTACACTATGACGAAACTTTTGCCCCAGTCGCTATGCTTTGATCCATTAGGATTCTCTTAGCGGTTGCCGCATTTTATAACTATGAAATTTGGCAAATAGATGTCAAAACCGCCTTCTTGAATGGGATTCTAGAAGAGGAAGTGTACATGACACAACCTAAAGGTTTTGAGGATAAATCCAACCCTAAGAAGGTATGCAAACTTAAGAGATCCATTTATGGTCTTAAGCAAGCATCAAGGAGTTGGAATCATCGCTTCGATCATGTAATTAAACAAAATGGATTCACTCGAAGTGTCGAGGAACCATGTTTATACATGAAATTTAGTGGGAGCAAAGTTACTTTCCTTATCTTGTATGTGGATGACATACTTCTCATTGGGAATGACATACCAATGCTTACTTCTACCAAGGAGTGGCTTGGGAAACATTTCCAGATGAAGGATTGGGGAGAGGCACAACGCATTTTGGGTATCCGGATCTATAGAGATAGATCCAAGAGGATACTAGCATTAAGTCAAGAAGCTTATATAGATAAGATTCTTGATCGGTTCAAAATGAAAGACTCTAAGAGAGGCTTTCTTCCAATAGGTCATGGTATCACTCTGAGTAAATCCCAGCGTCCTACCGTCACCGAGGAGATTGAACGCATGAAGTTGATCCCTTATGCTTCAGCAGTTGGGTCAATCATGTATGCTATGATGTGCACTCGCCCCGACGTCGCCTATGCTTTGAGCATGACGAGTCGTTATCAAGCCAATCCAGGTGAGAGTCATTGGATAGCCGTAAAGAACATCCTTAAGTACTTACGAAGGACTAAAGATTCGTTCTTGGTGTTTGGAGGAGAGACTGAGTTGCGTGTAAAGGGTTACACGGACGCTAGTTTCCAAACTGATCGGGATGATTTAAAATCCCAATCCGGCTATGTCTTTATGTTGAATGGAGGAGCCGTTTGCTGGAAGAGCTTCAAGCAAAGCGTGATTGCGGATTCTACAACAGAAGCTGAGTACCTCGCGGCATCAGAGGCTGCAAAGGAAGCTGTGTGGATTCGGCAGTTCTTGGAAGGACTAGGAGTAGTCCCAACTGCCACAGATCCCATTCATTGTTCGAGTTTTATATGAGCTCTTTTATTTAGTATTGACTAAATTTTATTACTTTGTTTTGTCCGAATTGGTTATAAGAAAGGTTGAACTCAATTCAAGTGAACTTGATGAACTTAGTAATCGTCCCTAGTCATTTGCATAAGGTGACGTCTCACAATGACTAGATTGTAAGTCGATTGATGGATGGTTCAGCACCATGGAGTCATGGAGATGACTGATCGTTTACATAGACAGACTGTAGAGACACTCTGTCGGACAGTGACCATAATAGAGTCCCTTATCAAAATTGTTGAAGCCTGGTCGTGGCGGGGATTTCTATTATATTCCTATGAGTCGATTCTTTAGACTGGCGACCATTTACCTGAGTCGGTGTATTTTCCGATTGACTTTGGTTTTTGTCCTAGGTCGTGCCGTGAAAGGAAGCCGATGGGCATCTACTGGGTCATGGTGATTTGCATTATACAGTGTAAGTTGGGTCAACAGGAATTGTCCACCCACGTTGGGTATTAACATCTTCGGGCCACTCGAGGAGTAGTGACTGGAAATGCGTGGCCACGCTCGGAAGAGATCTATGGTAGATTTTCCGGTCAGACAGTTACTCTCCAGATCGAGAAAACCACTCATTTTATTTTTCCAATCGCAAGTGCGACCTGAAAGACACCTTGCGATGAGTGGGAGGATGTGACGCAAAAGTGACAAGAGAATTGGTAGCACACAACTTGTCAAGACAAGTGGGAGATATTGTGGGAGTAGGAGGCCTCCGCAATAGTGTGGCTATATGCACAACTTGTATCGGACAAGTGGGAGATTGTTGGAGCAAGTGTCCTCCACAATAGTGCATTTATATTATAAATCTCATTTTGGAATAATAGTGGGATGACTAGTATTTTGATACTCCACGTCAGTTGATTAACGTAAATCGATAACGGTCAGCTGACTAGAGTTAGACGTTATTGTCGTATGCCGGCGGTAATCAACTGACCCCTTTCGGTCACACCTATAGGATGAGACCCAAACAGAAATCTAATTATTTGTATACGATACATATTAATTAGTACTTTATATATATATTTGATATATGTTTAGTTACGAGAGTTATTTATTGGAAATTGAGTTACGAACTCATTCCGGATAAGTTTATTAGTCAATTATATGATAATTGACTGAATAAATTTTACGTCTTATTTTAATATGATTATAAAAGATTTAATTTAATGATTAATAGTTAATTCATTAAATTAGTTGAGGTTATGCATATACTTTGAGGTAGAGGTGATTAGTTAATTATATTTACAAGGAGTTGTAAAATAATCTAACTAGGCATTGTGGGACCCATTATATATTGATATAATGATAAAATATCACTTAAAAGTTAAGTGTATATTATTTATTAATTTGAGTCATGTAATTGTTATATGATCAAATTAACCCTTAATTATACAAGATAATTAAACATATGATTATAAGTATTTGTGGGACAAATATCAAAAATCAAAATGGACCACATGACACTAGTGCGATAAAGAACGTACTCATCTTTGCAATGGAAACCAATTTAAAAAGAGGCTTCATTGCCCAAGGTGCAAATAAGATTTTCACCACGCTCACTAACGAATTCTCAAAAGCACCGAGAATCGTTTCTTATAAGCATACATGTCACTTCTTTGAGGCGAAACTCCTGAAGGGCCAACCGGTTAACCCACACATTCTTGATATGATTGAGAATGTCGAGAAACAGGAGGCACTTGCTTGCAAGATCAGTGAGAGCATAGTCATTGACCGTGTGCTTCATTCACTTCATGATGGTTTTGCTCTTTTCAGGGCGAATTACTACATGAATGACATGAAGAAAAGTTTTCATGAGCTACACTCACTTCTCGTACAGACCGAGAAGGATCTGAAATTGAGTGGGAGCATGAAGCAAGATGTTCTCATGATTTCCAACAAGATCAAAGGTAAGGGCAAAGCTCACGGCAACCTAACTGTAGGGATGCCAAAGTTTAAGAAGTCAGGAAAGGTTAAGAGTGGGCCTGGTGAGACTAGTAGCTCACAAGGCAAGGCTAAGAGCAAGGACAGTGACATTGAGTGCCGCCATTGCCACAAGATTGGGCATTGGAGGAGGAACTGTCCCGTGTGCCGTGAGGACATAAAAGCAGGCCGCGTCACTCCTGTTGGTATGTCATCTTATATTCATATGATTGAGATTAACCATGCAAGTTCCGGAACTTGGGTACTTGATACATGTTGTGGTTCTCATCTATGTAATCATTTGCAGGGCCTAAAAAACATCACACCTCTCGCAAAGGGTGATGTGGACCTGCGAGTCGGGTTGGAGCAAAAGTTGCTGCAGTCTCAATGGGAACATAAGTAATCCAACTCCCGAGTGGATTTGAGTTGTATTTATATAACTGTTACTATGTACCCAGTTTATCTAAGATCATTATTTCTGTTTCCGTGCTTGATAAAGACGGTTTTTCATTTTCAATAAAAGATAATAGCTGTATTTTCTCTTTGAATGAAATGATTTATGGCAAAGCAGTTTCCATGAATGGCATTTATATCTTAGATCAAACCACAGACATATTACATGTGAATAATAAGAAACTAAAGGTTGGTGACAAAGATAAAACTTATCTATGGCACTGTCATATCGGACACATAAATGAAAAACGTGTAAAGAAGCTCATTGAGAATGGGACTATCTCCCCATTTGATTACGAATGATTTGGCACGTGTGAATCATATCTTATCGGCAAAATGACTCACACTTCGATCAGATCGTGGTGGCGAATATATTTCAAATGAGTTTGATCAACACCTTAAAGACTGTGGCATAGTATTACAATTAACTCCACCTGGAACACCTCAATTAAATGGTGTGTCCGAACGGAGAAATCGAACATTACTTGATATGGTTCGATCCATGATAAGTCACACGGTAGTACCTGATTCACTATGAGGCTTTGCTCTTTTTTCAGCTGCTCTAATACTTAACCGAAATGCGTCTAAAGCTGTAGACAAGACTCCATATGAGATATGGAAAGGAACGGTCCCTAACTTGTCCTTTATTCGGGTTTGGGGCTGCGAGGCTTATGTCAAGTGGAGACACGAGGATAATGCAACAGGAGTAATCAAAGGAAAGCCTAAATTTTATGGTCATGATTAGCCTTACAAGACTCCAAGCTTATGGGTGCTTCAAAGTCACCAAATCCTACTTAAAAGGAATGTGATCACAACAGGAACAAGATAAGGGTCATGTTCTTGGCAACATAATTTAAGCTACACTTATTCAGTTTTGATGATCTTTATATGGTTGGAAAGCTTAGTGTCTTAGATAAAATATGAAGTTGGAACCACCACCATATCAGGTGTGTAGCTTGCTCTATGGTTGCTATAAAACAGCATGTACAGAAGAGTCTAATGCATTGTTCCGCCTGACCCCCTCTTACCAAAAGGTCCATAGCTGAATATTGGAGGCCGATATTTGAGTGATTCTAAATGGAGGAAGAAGCTAAGTCATTTAGCTTTAAAATGGCACCTTGAGGTACTCCTACATCATCCTAAAGAGAAAGTTAAGGCATGTGAAAAACGGTTCTGGCTAGGGTATGTTTGCTGGGCATCTGAGGAAGACCAGTCAGCACTCCAAGTTGAATAACTAAAGATCTATTAAATGTTTAGGGGTGATTCTTGTTTGAGGAGAAACCTAAAATCCATAGCTTTCAAATGAGATATCATGGAGATTCAAATTTATCCTGAGCAGAGAGTTATGAGTGTTACAAAATACAATCAGATGAGTCCAAGTTCTATCTGGCCCGGTTCAGGTGGAACATCAAAGAACAATGTCTAAAGGCGACTCCTATCCTGAATTAAGTGATTCCAAGGCCTAATCCTCTTAGTTTAAAGTCTTAGGAAGATAAAAGTCCAGGAGAATTTTTGCTAAATCACAATAAAAGAGCTGGTTTAGCTAAGTCCAAACAAATGGGTCCAGGTGCAACCAATTCTGCACAACCATGAACCAAGGATGTTTTGAAAGCTATTTTTGGCTAGGCAGACAATGGCACGACTTGAAAGGCATCCTAACATTGTGTAATTGACGATGGTAGCTGCCAAGCTTAAGCTCCAAGGTCTTACAGATCTTAATTAACCTTCTACAAGAAGACAAAGAGGAGCAGCCTGTTTTTATGCTTTATGCTTTATGCTTTTGTCCTTAGTTTGTTTTTCTTATTTGTATCTTAGTTGTAGGGTAGTTGAACTCCTGCTTATTTTTTGAGCCATTAGATGAAGAATGGACGTCCTAGATCTATATCCCTTGGCCTATATAAGGCTTGCTTTGTAACAAGTTGAAATCAGATTTGATGAATAAATGAAAAATTGAAACCTTTGTTTCCAATTTCTAAACTCATGGCTATGTGCTTGAGTCCCTTCTTTGCTTAGTGCTAGAAGAGTGTTGAATGACTCTTTGCTGAGTTGCTGCAATCCTTCACCACAACCTCTATCCATTGGCTTTGTGCTTTGGAAGAGTACTATCTTGTTCTTACTTCATATTCTTAGCAAATTCAGAAACTTACAACACAAACTCGAGTCCAATTCAAGTCCTTTGTGTCTCCTTTTCTGTGTGTGACCTACAAGCAATAAAACCTACTGAAATCTCTACTTTTCCGAGTAATTACATTGCAATTGGTTATCAGAGCTTTGGTTTGTGAGTTTATGTTTCCCTACCTACATTATAAACACAAAAACAACCTGTTTTCAAGAGAGGAGTGCAATCTGACTTGTGTGAGTAAATCAGTAGCAATGTTTGTTATGCCTTATGTTCCATGTCAAAGAATGAAGCCTTGTGACCTTGGTTCCATCTCCAAGTCCTTAGAAGAAGCTAGGGGGAAGTTGCAAGCTCTTAAAAAAGGGTATGATGGTGATGTGCTTCCAAAGAAGGCAACCAGCAACTATGGTGTTCCAAAGGAGCCTAAACCACCTAATTTGTACCAAGGGAAGTACCACCTGCCACATGAGTGTTCTAAGCCCTCTCCTACCCTTGGAAGCAAAGGTAAAACACCATTACTTCCTTCCTTTAATGGTGAAAACAGTAGAGCATTTGTGTCTTGGTTGTATGATGTTGAATGCTACTTTGAGCACAAGTGTTATTCTGAAAAAAGGAAGCTTGAACTTGTTGTGTCTTGTTTAAAGGATTTTGCTTTGTTATGGTATAATACTCTTAAACTTTCAAGGAGAATGGAAGGGAAGGGTATGATTAGTTCTTGGTTTAAACTTAAAAGGAACATGAAACAAGAGTATGTACCTTGTTCTACCATGGAGGATTTGTGGACTGAACTAAAAGCCCTTAAACAAAGTTCATTGTGTGCCCTTGAATATGCTAAGTTGTTTGAGGAACTACACTTTGATTGTGATATGAATGTTGAGGTTGTGCAAAAGGGAATTAGATTTTACCATGGCTTGAAATCTGAAATTGCAAAGAGAATTGATGTAGAAGTGTTGTATCCATATGATGATTTGCTTGAGTTAGCCTTATATGTTGAGAAGATCTTAGTAAGGGCTACAAATCATGAGGTCTTAACTAAAGGAGATAGTTTAGAAGCCATCAAAACAGTTGGGAAAGATAAGAGTTTAGGCCAAATGGTTGTTGTGTCATGCTTGGATGTTGCTTGTCCTAAGTCTAAGCTTAAACCAAAGGTCATGAGTACATGTGCTGAAGTGAAACGGTCATGTAGTGCTATCATTGAGAACCCATGTTTTGAAAATAAAACCTCCTTGAACTCAACCTATGAGCCTACTAATGAAGAAGAGAATAGCCTTGTCCTTTCTTGTGGAGCCATCAATGAGCAAGCTACTGATTTGGGTCCTATAGAGGTGATTGTCGACCAAGGACTACTTGAGCATCAAACCATGAAGTTTGGACAGTCCATGGTCATGTTCAATGGTGGTAGTTGTTGGGAGTCGATCAAGGGTGAAGCAAAAGAAGTGTCTTGGGTTGTTCCATGCTCAAGTGTGCCAAATCTGATCTCCTACACAAGGCATGATTCTTGCATCTTAAATTTCATCTTGAGAGGTATATCTTGTACTCTTGCATCCCCACACTTTCATTATTACATGTTGATGAGGTTACAAGTTATTCTTGCTCATTTGGGTGCAGCCTCATACATGTTAAGGAGTGAAATTGATCAATCTAAACCCTACTGTCCAGCTATGATCTTCTTGTGTTTTATGATGAGTAATGCTCAAAATGGTTGTGAGAACTTGTTGAGATTATGTGGAACACCAAGGGGAGGTTTGCTACTTGATGTTGCTCAAGTTTTAGTTCATTTGGTGTCGTATATGATGAGTCGAATACACAAAAACAATAGCTGCCCACTTGAAGCTTTCTCGTGTTCTACTTGTTGTATAAGCACTCGTTTGGATGTGTGCTATGTGAATGATGCTTGTTTTGATCTGAGTGACCCTTTGTATAACTTGATATCTACTGAAGAGGAGCTGAATGTGAGAGGAGGTACCCTAGGGGCTGATTTGCTTCTTGCTTATGCTTCACTTAAAGAGTGTTGGTCACCTAAGGATGTTAAGGGAGTAGTCAATGAGAACAAATCAAGTTTGGGGTACAAATATGAACATTTTGATTTGGGTACCACAAGTATTTTGATACTTGATAGGAGGTTGAGTCCAAAGCTTGCTATGAGTACATTTTATCCAGGTGGAACACAATCCCCAAATGATAGACAAGCTCATGATACTACAAGAAGAATAAGGGTACATATGAAGTCTAGGGAGGATGTCATACACCTCGCATTTGATCCAGGAGGAACAAGCACTACTTGGTTGAGTATGCAATATAAAGTTGGGAATGGTACAACATATCTTTTTCCATTTACCATTCTAGTATATGATCCAGGAGGAGGCCATGAGAGTCGATTACTTAGAGTTGCACTTGATCTTTGATGGTTAGAAGAACAAACTCCTTGGCAGCAAGTCTCTTCATTTTGATCCACAAGAATTTGAGGGAAAATTCTTTTGAAGAAAATGAGTTTGCAACAGGAGTAATCAAGGGAAAGTCTAAATTTTATGGTCATGATTAGCCTTACAAGACTCCAAGCTTATGGGTGCTTCAAAGTCACCAAATCCTACTTAAAAGGAATGTGATCACAGCAGGAACAAGATAAGGGTCATGTTCTTGGCAACATAATTTAAGCTACACTCATTCAGTTTTGATGATCTTTATATGGTTGGAAAGCTTAGTGTCTTAGCTAAAAAATGAAGTTGGAACCACCACCATATCAGGTGTGTAGCTTGCCCTATGGTTGCTATAAAACAGCATGTACAGAAGAGTCTAATGCATTGTTCCGCCTGCCCCCCTCTTACCAAAAGGTCCATAGCTGAATATTGGAGGCCGATATTTGAGTGATTCCAAATGGAGGAAGAAGCTACTCATTTAGCTTTAAAATGGCACCTTGAGGTACTCCTACATCATCTTAAAGAGAAAGATAAGGCATGTGAAAAACGGTTCTGGCTAGGGTATGTTTGCTGGGCATCTGAGGAAGACCAGTCAGCACTCCAAGTTGAATAACTAAAGATCTACTAAATGTTTAGGGGTGATTCTTGTTTGAGGAGAAACCTAACATCCATAGCTTTCAAATGCAATATCATGGAGATTCAAATTCATCCTGAGCAGAGAGTTATGAGTGTTACAAAATACAATCAGATGAGTCCAAGTTCTATCTGGCCCGATTCAGGTGGAACATCAAAGAACAATGTCTAAAGGCGACTCCTAACCTGAATTAAGTGATTCAAAGGCCTAATCCTCTTAGTTTAACGTCTTAGGAAGATAAAAGTCCAGGAGAAGTTTTGCTAATTCACAATAAAAGAGCAGGTTTAGCTAAGTCCAAACAAATGGGTCCAGGTGGAACCAATTCTCGACAACCATGAACCAAGGCTGTTTTGAAAGCTATTTTTGGCTAGGCAAGACAATGGCACGACTTGAAACGCATCCTAATATTGTGTAATTGAGGATGGTAGCTGCCAAGCTCAAGCTCCAAGGTCTTACACATCTTAATTGACCTTCTACTAGAAGACAAAGAGGAGCAGCCTGTTTTTATGCTTTATGCTTTATGCTTTTGTCCTTAGTTTGTTTTTCTGATTTGTATCTTAGTTGTAGGGTAGTTGAACTCCTGCTTATTTTGTGAGCCATTAGCTGAAGAATGGACGTCCTAGATCTATATCCCTTGGCCTATATAAGGCTTGCTTTGTAACAAGTTGAAATCAGATTTGATGAATGAATGACAAATTGAAACCTTTGTTTCCAATTTCTAACCTCATGGCTATGTGCTTGAGTCCCTTCTTTGCTTAGTGTTAGAAGAGTGTTGAATGACTCTTTGCTGAGTTGCTGGAATCCTTCACCACAACCTTTATCCATTGGCTTTGTGCTTTGGAAGAGTACTATCTTGTTCGTACTTCATATTCTTAGCAAATTCAGAAACTTACAACAAAAACTCGAGTCCAATTCAAGTCCTTTGTGTCTCCTTTTGTGTGTGTGTCTTACAAGCAATAAAACCTATTGAAATCTCTACTTTTCCGAGTAATTATATTGCAGATAAGTTCGGCCCGCGATCGGTCAAGACATACTTTATTGGTTATCCAAAAGGAATGTTTGGTCATTACTTGTATTCGCCTACCGAACATCGAGTTTTTGTTCCGGCTAGTGCGAAGTTCTTAGAGAAAGAGTTTCTCGAGAACAAGTCAAGTAATAGAACCTTCGATTTGTCGGAGATTCAAGAACCAACAACCAAGCAACCGATGGAGAAAGATGTTCCTTCAACTTCTGCTACGGTTAATATTCATCAGGAACCTAGGAGGTCGGGTGTGACATCCCTCGCGAATACGGAAATATAAAACATACAAGCATGTGAATTATATAGCGGAAATATGAAGTTTTTAAAACTTTTATACATGCAAGAAAAAGTATACGAGGAGTGTCAAATATTACAAACTAAAGTATGAAATACAACAAAGAGACGAAGTCTCTCAAAATGTTATAAATATCAAAGTGTTTAGCAAACTAGCTAAAATCGTCTAGAGGTGTTTCAATCCAGGGACAACGCCCGCTAGCCCACACCCGAACCCAAAATATCAAGCAAAAAGCCATCCATGCGAGCAACCTTTTCATCCATGAAAAACATGAACGCCACAATCAGTGGGGAGTAACTCCGGGTTCTCCCAGCCATATCACATTAAACGTACATAAAAGGAAATACAAAATAGAAGCATGCATATATAGATATACATGTGAAATACGATAAGGATAAATAGGCAATTCGATATTTAATGATAAGAGCATATGGAATACAAATCCGAATCCATCATGTTATACAAAGACTCGGGGAAGCCACTCTTAGACAACCGAATACGCTCACTAGGGCTTACATCTCACCGTTAGCGGTATAAAATTGATAAGATTGAGACTCGACAAACAAACCATGCCAAGTCATGCTATGATCATGAATAATCAATCATGTAATCACACATCCAAACACAACGACACAAAGACGACATCTCTCACGGTAAATGAAACGCACTAGCACCGTGTACATGGCAAGTATGATTAAAAGGCATCCACGGGATCACATTTCCCTTAACGCATACACGATCACATTTCATATATGTAGACTAATTTCCTCCTGGTAGCAAGACTATAATAATTCGGTCCTAGTCTAAATCTGGCCAGACTCTCGGAATCAGATTTTCCGATTCGACATGCGATAACATTTCGCATCCAAGACTCGGTCAATCATAGACGCCGAGTACCCCAAATTCGGTTGATATTCACGAAAGAGGCGGAAAAGAGCACAAGTCTCATAATAAGCGGTACGCTACATGCAAATAACACCACCTCGCAAGTACACAACATTTGACGGCCGGGTCGATCAACGCAAAGCGTTCACCTCTCAACAACGTCGTCGTATGCCCACTAACACATGCAATTAAGCAGTAGGATACATCCCCGTTCCGACATTCCAGCCTTATGAACGTGGAGGTAGCCAAGGGAATGAGAGTACAAAGCACATAACAAAATAGTGCTCAAACCGTATCATTTGTAAAACCCGACTCAAAGTGTGACATACCAAAAACCGTCACAAAACATGTGATACAAGCGAATGAAATATCATATATTCAAAACATTAATATTATAAGTCACTACGTAAAATTATACAATAAACGAACCATGCAAACTATCGTAAAATAAGAATTTAGGAAAATATAAGAAAACAAGTCAGCGTGTTGCCGGCCGGTCAGTGGACCGGCGGCCGGTACCCCGGCTTGCGCCTCAAGCATAATACAAAAATCACAAAGAAAAGAGCAGCGTGTTACAGGCTGGTCTGGGGGCCGGCGGCCGGGCACCCGGCCAGGAGCACCAATACACACAAAATCAAAATCATTCTGATGTGTTCCCAGCCGGTGGGCAGACCGGCCGGTCACCCGGCTGGGAGCACCAGTTCACCCGAGAGCCTTCAACATACATTCAATCATTTTCAATTTTCATAATTCACTTCTAACAACTATCAACAATCAATAATCATCATCAAAAATCATCGACTAACAACAATCATTATCAATAATACAATTCCTAAGCTTTCTAATCGTACTCTAAATACGAATTCTAACATAGAAATCATGTAAAACACGTAAATGATATCGAGTAACCCTTCACCGTTACCTTTATGCGTCTTTACTCCGCGTCAAGGTCCTCTTTAATTAAGAAATAGTCTTTGTCGGGATCTTGAAGGTCACCACCTACAAATAATTAATAAAAGATGAATTTACTTCACCTTGAGAAAGACGGAAAGTTTGAAAAGCGAGAACGACGGTAATTTTATTATCAATACGGATAGAGGATGATAAGAGGGGAAGAATAAGACGAACTTACGTGAATTTGAGCGAGAATTGAGCGAGATATGACGATTCTGAGATTGGATGATTATGGAAGCTAGGTTTTCTTTGGTTTTCTTAGTGATGAAGTAAGTTTGAGTTGTGTGAGTATGAATTAGGTTAGGAGGTAGTATGAGGGAGTATGAGGGAAAAAGTCAAAGACGACTTAAGACGGGATTTACTTGAAATCTCGCGTAATATCCAAATACGAACTCGGAAATTCTAAATTCGACTCGGAAAATTAAATTCTAAATTAAAACTTAATTTCGCTGAAAAGTATCCGTAAATTATTTTTACTATAAAAATAGGGTATATTTACGGGTGTTACAATCACCCCACCTTTTAAAAAGTTTCGCCCTCGAAACTTGAGGGAAAGAAAGATACCTTATTCGAATAGACTGGGATATTTACTACGCATAGAAGCTTCCGTTTCCCAAGTCTCTTCTTCGACATTAGCACATCTCCACAAAATTTTCACCAAAGGAACCACCTTACTTCTCAACTTCTTATCCTTGCGATCTAGGATGCGAATCGGCTTCTCTGCAAAGGATAAATTCGGTTCAAGCTCGGGCATTTCCTTTTGAAAGACATGGCTCGGATCACTAACATACTTTCTCAATTGAGAAACATGGAATACATTATGAACCTTAGCCAAATTCGGGGGCAAATCCAACTTGTAAGCAACGGCACCAATCCTTTTCACAATATCAAAAGGTCCAATGTATTTCGGGCTCAATTTACCCTTAACACCAAACCGTTTAACACCCTTCATTGGAGATACTTTCAAGAACACCTTATCTCCAACCTCAAATTCTAGCGGTCTTCTTCTGATATCGGCATAAGACTTTTGACGGTCTTGAGCGGCTTTCATTCTATCACGAATGACCTTCACATTATCAACAGTCTCAACAAGAACATCGGGGCCTAAGTCACGAACATCACTCAATTGATTCCAACATATAGGACTCCGACATTTCCTTCCATAAAGAGCTTCATAAGGAGCCATCTTGATAGATGCATGATAACTATTGTTGTAAGAAAACTCCACCAACGGTAGACTCTTTTCCCAACTAGATTGCAAGTCGAGTGCACAAGCCCTAAGCAAGTCTTCTAAAGTCTGAATAGTCCTCTCGGTCTGACCATCGGTAGCGGCATGAAATGCGGTACTCATCAACAATTTACTGCCCATGGCTTCTTGCAAAGCTTTCCAAAATCTCTAACAGAATCTCGGATCTCAGTCGGATATAATCTCCTTAGGAACACCATGGTATCTAACAATCTCATCAACATAAGCCTTCGCTAGTCGATCCAAACTCCAAGTTTCTTTGATCGGAATGAATCTAGCACACTTGGTCAAACGATCAACAACAACCCAAACGACATCTTTACCTCCAACGGTCCTCGGCAAAGCCATAACAAAATCCATAGAAATAGATTCCCACTTCCATAGTGGAATATCCAAAGGTTGTAGCAATCCACCGGGTCTTTTGTGTTCAATCTTCACTTGTTGGCAAGTAAGACATCTTCCAACATAAGACACAACATCGCCTTTCAAATTCGGCCACCAAAATTGTAACTTCAAGTCTTGTACATCTTATCACCTCCGGGGTGAATGGAATAAGGGGAAAGGTGAGCTTCATCAAGAACTCGCTTCCTCAAATCAAGAGCATTAGGAACAAATAAACGGCCATGGAAACGAAGAACACCTTCATCATCAAACTTGAAATATTTAGCTTTACCTTCAAGAAGTTTGGCTTGAATAGACTTGTAGGTAAGATTATCAACTTGGCTTTCGCGGATCTCACGGAGAAAAACAGGTTCGGCAGTCATAGCACCAACATAAACAAATCCACGCTCCACAAATTCCAACTTCAGCTTTCGAAACTCGGCACAAAGATCATCGGGTAATACCCGCATAGCATTCAATGCATGAGAAGCTTTCCTAATAAGAGCATCGGCAACAATATTAGCCTTCCCTTCATAGCACAATAACTCAAAATCATAATCGTTCACCAATTCCAACCATCTTTTTTGCCTCATATTCAACTCTTTTTGAGTAAATATGTACTTCAAACTCTTGTGATACGTGAATATACGACAATGAACACCAATAAGATAATGTCGCCACACTTTCAAAGCATGAACAACGGCGGCCAATTCCAAATCATGAGTAGGATAGTTCACTTCATGAACTCTCAACTGCCTCGAAGTATAAGCCACCACCTTCCTATTTTGCATAAGAACACAACCCAATCCCATCTTGGAAGCATCACAAAAGACATCAAACTCTACTCCATCTTCAGGCAAAGTCAACACCGGAGCGGTAGTTAACCTTTTCTTTAACTCTTGAAACGCTGCTTCACAAGCTTCATTCCATAGGAACTTGGTTTCCTTCTTCAACAACTGAGTCATCGCTCTAGCAAGCTTAGATAAATCCTTGACAAA